>JAMKCH010079409.1:0-99533 GCA_023653785.1 Ophioderma brevispina
CAAAAATGTTTAATAATGGGATACAATTACTAAAATAAGCACCACACAGCTCAAACTCATTTGATGGGAGTACCATGAAGGTACTCCAGAATGGGTGAACTAGTGGTTAAGCGAATGCATGTGTACTAGGTGAATGTTTACCCCCACTTTTGCGGCCGGCGATGTGGTACCCATGGGCGGGAGGTGGGTACTCCGTTGGCTACTTAACAGCTACTTCACAGTACTCCCAGAAGAAATGTGTGTAATTAAAAAAAAAATAAGTACAAAATAAAATAAAGAAAAACGAAAAATAATAAAAAAATAAAAGTCAAAATGGTAACAAAAAAATAATTTTATAATATATTTTAAAATTAACAAAATCAAATCCCTATACACGAAAATATAATAATAGAATGTTAAATGAAAATAAACTTAAACACTTAAGTGACAAGGGGGTTCCTATGGGACCCCAAATTTGTTTTCGCACTGGCCGCTTTAGCGTGGGAATTTTTCGCGGATTTGCTGTGTAATGTCTGACTTTTAGATCGCTTCTTTTCATACCAAAACGTTAATGAGTTAATTAGTGGGTCCAACCCCTGGAACCCACCCCTGGGCACTAATAAAATTCTATACCTCTGCTGCCCATATGAAAATGGAGCATTCTGATGTCAGTTTACTGCCCATTATTCTGCAATAATGGGTCGACAATGCATTTTCTCGTTATATAACGCTATTTTCGGTAATAGAATAGAAATAAAGGGTTTGCAGCCTTCTTGATGGGCTCATAATGTATCCTCGGCCGGAAAAAATTAAAAATAATGGACTCGGCTGCCGCTCATCACATTATTTATTTTTTCCGACCTCGGACACATTATTTCGCCCATAAAGGATACGGCATCACCCTTTATTTCTAAATCAAGCACCATAGCATTTTGCTGTATATGTGCACATAAAATAAATAAAAACAATTATTAATAACAATAAAAATAATTCACCCTTTAGTGCTGAAAAAAATAATTTCATGAGGGACGTTAGCTAACCCGCTGTACAAACATATGGGAAAATGCGTGTAATTTGCAACACCCTTTTAAAAATACAAGATTGTCTAAAACTGTAAAATTTGGTGTTAAATATAGGTAATTTGTTCATTCTAGAGTTAGATATCAACATAAAATAAGTTTTCAAAAAAGTTTTGATGTTGTACGTGGGACGCTTAATTGGAATTTAATTCTTTTGCCAATGTTCTGACCCTAATTTGCCAGCCCCCAAATAAAAAAATTCAGTTTTATTGCTGATTTAGTGTGGTCTTATGGCCCCTTTACATGTGGTATAAAGTTCAGCAAAAATCTGTCGGGAAAGTGGTTTCCTAGTGGGGGTCCATGGCCCCCCCGGGCACTAACGGGATTGTGAACAACCCCTTGTACACGAAAACTAACAAAATAATGATGACTAAATAAGTAAAATAAAACAAAATAATAAACACAATACAATTAACAAAATTAAAAAAAAAATAAATTTTGAATAAATACATTTCATATACACTAAAAAATCGAATGTGAAAAATAGAAATAAAATCAAAACTTAAAATATTAAAAAGTAAATCGTTACAATAAAAAATTGAAATAACTAAAATAACATAAAATAAACTAAATAAGGTTAAAACAAAAAATAAATAAAACTAAGGAAATGAAACACACATACAATTACATGATTAAAAACAAAATAAAGAATAGGAACTAAAAAGTATATACAATACAAATTAAAAATCAAATAATGATGGCGTCATATTCCAAGCAATGTCAAGAAAACTTACAGCTTCGATTCTGGACATCCATTCAGCATTACAACGTACAGTGTGTATAGATCAGACCAAAGTAAGGGGCCACCACACAGCTACAAACAGCACCCTGTAGAATTCTCTTAGAGACTCTTACCAGCACAGGATTTGTTCCAAGGGTCATCTGCATCTGGAACACCCTACAAGCCCCACTGGGTTCAGCTCAGTTCATGGAGAATTTTCCGGAGTCGCCTGAAGCACTAACAACCCGCTAGGCTAGTCAAACGGACTTTCTTTTTACTTGCACGGTAGGAACAGTTCTTTTGTTCATGCGCAATTGTCATAAATGATGTGTTCCTGTGACCAAGCATCTTTTTCACCAAATATTAACAAATCTCCACTACCGAGTGATGTAATGATTGGAGGATAGATTAGATACCTCCAACTTATTTCAGTCAACAGTCAACCTAATAAAACTTGCAAGTCGCCTGGACATGCAGCCACGGAATTACAATTCCTCTTGACATCAATTCAAAACAAATCTAAACAACTTACAGGAAAATGACTGCTTCAATTCAACATACAAATTCCAGCCAAACTCGTTACCAAAAATGGCTCACAGCGACCGATAAGGCTCTGAACAGAAACATCACAACCACCCCCAACATGAACCCACGGGCAACCCACAATTTACCAGCACCCTCCCCCCCCAAAAACATTTGTCCCCGACAAGCCAGCAAAACCTCAAACATAGAAAGATGATGACCGCGAAATTCTAGTTCGTATCTCTTTACCAATAAACATCAAATATGAACAAAAAGTAATCAAAATATTAGTTACAAAAGCCTGCTGATCAGTTGTGGATTGGGGAATTTTTGACAAAAATTTTACTGTGAAAACGCCCAAGTTTCTTTCAATAGCAACTTAAAAGCTTATGCTGCCAGAAATTATAAAATCTTATCAACAATACTTCGCTTCCTTGGATATAATTTTTTTACTGTGTTATGGACACGTTTTAGTTTCATATTATGAATGCATTCAAACGTATTGTATCAAGTGATATTTGTAGCCAAATTAGAATGAAATAAAACCAGTGAAATTGTTAAAATGTGAAGGATGTTGCGGTTTTGCCATGGTTAAGGATACAATAGCTTGCAGTTAAGTTACTGAGATGAAATCTGCTGTATTTTGCCTGACTTATTCTATTTACTACTTAAGAATAATAATCTACTGTTCCCATCGCCTCCTACAGGGGGCATGTGGAGTGATTATTATTATTTATAAGCTTTTTGTTTTGTAATGCATGTTTTATTGCAGAGGGCATGAAAATAATAAATACATAAATAAATAAATAAATAAATAAATAAATAAATAAAATAAATAAATAAATACAATTCATGACATTGTTGTGTTATGCCAAAATAAACCTGTAGGTGTCCAAAATAAATTATACAGTCATAGAGTTATATAACTATATGTATTACAGTAAAATACCCTAGCCGCCCTACGGTCCTTTTAGTTTAATCGTATTCTTTATCTTCTGTGGAAATACTAATTGGCCACAAAAATAAGGCATTTTTTCAGAGAAAACGGACAAAATAACTCTACTCTTTTTATATCCGGTATAGACGTGTCTACTGCATGCATGCTCTGTATCGTATCAGGAAGTGAAACTAGCTTATATAATTACGTATAATTAGCAAAAACAAAAAACATGCTTTGTAAAACACACCACACATATTGTAGTCAAATGTAATCAACGGTCAACTTCAAACAGAGACCTTGAAAAAAGGAGGCGACACTTGAAATTTGCAATTATGACATATTAAACATTGAGTATTGCCATCATGCTGTTAACATTACACAAAGCCTTGCATAATTTAAGTAGGATATCAAACAATGTAAACCAAAAAATAAAGAGCAATATTTGTGAGAGCGTTTCTTATTTTTGACGGAAAATGTTAACATTTTATCATTTTCTATTTAACAATTCATTATTACACAGGTTGCTGGTAATTGGAAGTGCCTTTGCATAAATGTACAAATCAACATTAAAATCACTTTACCACCATTAGCATGTATTTGTAAGTCTTTTAGAAATATTCAATGCTGATTGCTCATCTACACCATGGGCGTGATGAGTAATTTAAATGAATGTATCCCTCAATCAAGAAAACCTGTACAAATCATTGTATATCATTTATTTTCTTTAAAATGTTAGACAATTATATTTTCCTGTAATAATGAAAGGTAAAAAAAATCTTTAAAATTGTGGGATTGATACCGTGACAGGCAATGTACATTGAGAAATGTTCAACGGTGTTTAAATACTGCCGGTGCCATAAACTACAGTGTCCATGTGACTGAGTGTCCTACCACCCATCTGTCTATTGTATTCTCCATTGAGTGCCGTATGTATCGTGTGTTTCAGCACTGTACCCAAATGGCCTCGTCTACAAGGTCACGGTTTATTCCGTACATGTTGCTATGGTGGCTAGGACACTCTCTCATGGGGGACACTCAGTTTCTTCACACCGGCACGTCACAAAAGCATAATAAAAGTGATTAGATAGAGAAAAGCTCCAAATTTGGCATGGAATTAGGCAATATTCCTAACAAGGCAGTTCTCGAACACAAGCGTTTTTTTCGCAATTTAGAAGTGTAAATGAAGTTGCGATAAAAAGTATCTGACCATTTTAAACTCCTATCTGCAATATTTTATTTAAATTCAATATAACACTATAACATATGAGGGGTGAGAACAAAACTTCTTCATAACAATTACAAATGAAGAGCGCCGCTCATTTAACTCATTACTGAATGGTGACGTCATATTTGTGATACAGCTTGGGGAGATTTCGGAAATTCTGCAATGTGTGTTCATGACGTTCGAGAGACTTCTTAGACCTCAGGTGGTCAAAATTATAAGCGCAATGATAATGGAAAAATCCGGGATGGTCTCGGCTATTGGAAGCTGAAAACAGAATTCAAATCAGACTTTCCGTCGGTGAATTTTGGTGTTGTTTTTGTGTTAGTAAAGTTGCACCATGAGTCAATCCCAGAAATTGGGGGTTGAAAAAGTACTCCTAAATAATCGTATATTATGCGCGATATAATGTGACTAGTGAGATGTACTATTTGTGTTGGTGTCACTTGGTCAATTCTGAACACACTGTCTCATCTATGCAGGGTGGACATGAACGTTTACTATTCTGGCATTACAAATATGCATGGCTATTTTCCGGCAGTGGAACCAAGTTTGAATTGGGAAATGCAATGGGAGTATTGATTGCTGTCATACTTATATTCGCGGAACCTTGTTTTGACTAAGAAAGGGTCCATCTGCGGGCGCGGTCAAGCCTTGTTTGCACGACATGTACAATTTACACACATTTTACTGGCATTTCGGTTGTGTTTACTGCAACGCGGGTCATTTAAACTTCGGTCAGTCAGCCTTGCTTGATCGAGCGCTCGCAAAAGATAGCCGAGAGTCTTATGGTTATGTGCATATATAGGAATGTACTACACATGCGCGAATTGTCGTCGGTGACTAGCGTCGTTGACTAGAATCTTTTATACAGGTTTCAATAGAGTATAGTGCTGCAGCAAGAGCCTGAAAAACCCTCTATTTTTCGAGTAACCGGTGACCTAATTTAAACAAAGTGCATCATATATCAAAATGAAGCTTGAAATCTCAGGAATCCTAAACTGCATGATGCAAAAAATATAAATGTGTACAAGTTGAGTTATGAGGGGGAAAGGACCTCCTACGAAAATCACCAATAAATGATCATTGACACTGGTATGCATCTATTATATACACTCATCAAAAAAGGAAAGTCCCCCTCTGATACTTTTTGACGTAACTCGAAAAGTATTTAACTTATTTTTATTATTCAAAAACTGAAGGATGCGCAAATTTCTTACGCACAAAATGACAATTTACTTTTGCCCGATAGACAACGTTTTTACCATGAAATCGTCCATTTTATGAAATTTCATGCAAGAAAAAAAGTTGCACTTTTGTCTGCAAATTCAATTTCACACATAAAAGTGAAAAGGTACTCATTGCTTTCTGGTCATAAAACAACATTTATTGCTCAAATTCAAAAGCTTATCAACTCAGCAAGGAAGCAAGCTGTTCAATGTTTAAATAATGGGTAGGTCCACCATCCTTCTCAATGACTTCAAGGCACCTTTTGCGCATACTGTTGACCAAAGTGCGTATACACTGCTGATCTAAGTTGGCCCAAGCCCGTTGCAATATGCGCTGCAAATCCTGCAAAGATGTGTTGTCTTTAATTTTCCTGTCGGCTTCATTGTTGATGTCTAAGAGGAGTTTCAGGTATTCATTGTGTGACGGCAAGGGTATGTTTTACATACAAAAGACAGAGAGCGTCATAAAGAGAATGTGTTGAAAATCATTTTTCTTCCTGGGCAAAGAAAACAAGCGAGATGATTCTGATACCGAAGATTTCGACGACGAAGAACAAGATAACCCCTCAACAAGAATTCTACGGCCTGAAATCCAAGAAATCACCATCGCAAATTGAAGGTATGGCTGACTTTGAAAAAGAATTACTTGGAATGGCAGAAAACATCACATTTCGGCAAGTAAATGACAAATTCCAATCAGTTCTTAAAGAAGACGTAAGAAAAATCAATTCATCTGATGAAGTATTTGTCGAAGCGGATAAAACTAGGAATATGTATCAAATGAACAGTGAATGTTATAGGAAACTGCTCACCGATAATATAACACAGAAATACAAACTAGCGAATCCGAAAGTGGCCAAAGATATTGAAGACGAGTCTGAAGTGATAGCCGACAAATTGAATATTACCGAAAGGATAAACAGAACTGTCGAGAGAGACATGCGTTCGTCACATTAGACATTTAGAGGACCATAAAGACAACTTCGAGAACAACCCAAAATGCAGATTAATAAACCCAACGAAAAGTGAACTCGGACAAGTATGTAAGATAATGCTAGATCGTATCTTAACTTAACGTAAATCAGTGGGAAAATACCCACGTTGTTCTTGACTGGTTTAACCATCTGCAAGACAGGAAGACTCTTACTTTCATCCAATTTGACTTAATAGACTTTTATCCATCGATAACAAAAAATCTCCTAACCGAATGTTTGGAATGGGCTCGTCACTATAAACATTTTACAGCCGTGGAACAGGAAACAATAATGGACGCAAGACGTTGTCTGCTTTTTGACATCACTGGCAAACCATGGACGAAGAGAGACGCAAGCAATGAATTTGATGTCTCCATGGGAGCATTCGATGGAGCCGAGGTATGTGAACCTGTCGGTCTTTATATTTTACAGCGGATTGAGTTAAACCTCGATTTGCACAGCGTAGGCCTTTACAGAAACGATGGTCTCGCAGTTATGAAGAACTCGTCAGGCCCCAAAGCCGACCGTACAAGAAAAGATCTCATCAGAATCTTCCAACAGTTAGGCCTCAGAATCACAGTGGAAACCAATTTAAAATACGTGAACTCTCTCGATGCAAACCTAGATCTGGAAACAGGTAAACATCGGCCATACAGAAAGCCAAACAACGAGCCGCAATACATTGACGCCAAGTCCAGTCACCCACCTTCCATAATCAAACATGTCCCACAATCGGTCAGCAAAAGAATATCAACTCTTTCATCCGACGAAGACATCTTTCATCAAGCAAGTTCGACTTACACTGACGCCTTGAAACGGAGTGGTTACAAAAAAAAATATCACGTATGAAAATCCTGCACCTGCGAAGAAGAAAAAATGCCGCAAAAGAAAGATCATATGGTTCAACCCTCCTTTCAGCAAGAACGTCAGAACAAACGTCGGAGCCACATTCCTAAAATTAGTCAAGAAACACTTCCCACCAAACAGCAAGCTACACAAGATCTTTAATAAGAACACTATTAAAGTCGGATACTGCTGCATGAAGAATGTGCGAGCTATCATTAAATCGCATAACGCTCGTGTGATCGAAAAATCCGTAAATGAGCAAAAAACATCTTCCAAAGAATGTAACTGCCGTAACAAAAGCAATTGTCCGCTTGATGGAAATGTCTACTTTCAGCCGTAGTCTACAAAGCAACAGTTACCACCGATAAAGGTGAAAGAACATACATTGGACTCACCGGCGGCACCATCAAAGATCGATACCGGAATCATATCAAGTCATTCAAAAGCGAGAAGTAGCGATTGGAGACAGAACTTTCTAAGCTTATATGGAGTCTAAAAGAAAGAGAGAGAGTCTGGATACTCTATCAACTGGGACATCTTAAAGGAGTCTAACACCTGGAGAAGAAAATCAGGACAATGCAACCTTCAGCTTGAAGAAAAACTGCAAATTTTGTGCAGCAAGGGTAACAATATCAACAAGAAAACTGAAATCATCTCAACCTGTAGGCACGGGAAAACAAATAACATTTAGTAGACACGAATGGTGAATGATTGGTTGGTTAATGTCCCAAATAATATTTTCCCGTATTACCAGAGTAATTTTTTATTACTCACTGGATATGAGCCGTATTTAATACGTGATTCTTACACCAAGTATCAGGTCCCTACTTTACATATATTAAAATCTATAGATGTAATGCTCTTGTGACTGCTGCTGGCAATCCCAACATATTTCTGCTTGATACATTTTCCCTATGTTCTTCAAGTTCATGTACAAAAACATTTTAAAATTTTCCCTGTGTGTTTTGGAGAAATTGTGATCAATGTGATGTTTTTGAAAGAGGTAAGCTAGGGCTTTTCCCCTAACTACAGTGCCATGCTACTCTGCAGAATTCATCTCTCACTGACTCTGTACACTGCATGGGCAAGACTACTACTGAATCGCTGTGACCATGGCATCTTGGTCTAGGACTGCCTTGTTGGGAATTGGTGAAAATTGTATGTATCAGGACAATGATGATTGAGTTTATGTTGCTGTGCAGTTAGTTCAATGTAGGTCTCCGTAGAAACAGGCCTAGACTAGGGCAGCCTAGTACTGAGCTTCCCGGATTCTGTAGTGTTAATGTGTAGTGTAGTGTTTATTTAAATCCAGATTTAAATAAAATTTTATCTATCGCCTCATGTGATATTGGAAACAAACCGTATTGCTTGAACAAACAGGGGACAACTAATATTATATACACAGTCGTACTCGTACTGATATGCTACGTACGTGTATACCAAAAGAAAAAAACAACAGAAACATTGATTATTTTAAAGTCTATTTCAAATGAAAAAGCACCCATTTTTGAGAGAAGTGCTATGAAAGGTTTGCTCCTTCACACGGGCAAATTTCACATGTCTCATTTTATTTACCACAATATAACACCGACATACAAGATTTTTTTGTCTATATGCCTCTGGCACCAATTTGCTTTGAGTACCGTCTGCTTAACCTAATCATGATTATTAAATTCGTCAAATGTCATGGACGAATATATTTCTCGGTTTTGACCAATGAATGCTGACTGTAACAACAAGGTTCAAGATTCCTTGTGGAATCTCGTGATAATTTCTCAAACGATAAGTGCATCTTTTTTTCTTTTGCCATTTCAGTTTGCATTTGTATTTCCTTTTCTTTCTGCTGCATTTACATTTTCTTTTGTTGCATTTCTTTTTGCATGTGCATTTTTTAGTTTCCTTTGAAGACTTTTCGGCTCTGAATTCTTTATAATTTTAATTTGAACGTCCTCTATCTTTTCCAGATAAAATTCATACTGGCAACATCAAAACGCTCTATATGATCACTCTGAGTTCAAATTTATTAAAACTAAGGCAATTACTCCATAGAATAGATTTACTTTAGCTAAAAATCATGTAAGAGTGTTAACTATGCATTATGATTCTTTTGTTTTAGGCCCATGATATACTTCCAATCGCAGCGAGCGATTGGCGTGCGCAATACCGGATTCTGACCCAAGATCAAGTGTTACGTATGCTCACCCGCAGAAATCGCTCGCTGCGACTGGAAGTGTATCATGGGTTTTAGACAGTTCTAATGAGAAGTGTAATTTTTCACATAGGAGGTTTTGTAAGTGGGGGCACATAAGGGGTGGTATTCTGAAAGGGAGACTAACGTTAGTCCCGGGTTTAAACCAGGATTAGTCCTACAAGAGGGGATCTTTTTTCTTCCAACATACTCTGAAAATGTACTGTAACAGGTGAGAAAATTCTATATATATAGATGGGCCATTCCGGCCCATCCATAAGGAATTTTCTCACCAGTTACATTCAATTTTCACAGTATGTTGAAAGGAAAAAAGGTCCACTCTTGTAGGACTAACCCTGGTTTAAACCCAGGTCTAAAGTTAGTCTCCCTTTCAGAATACCAGCCCTTAAGTTTATAATTCCAAAGATAGTCACCAGAAAAAAATACTGTTATATTACGCTCCGACTACTTGTAGTGGTTGAGGACTTTCTATTTGGAAAGTACAGACCAGTGCTGGGAATGGCATGGCCATAACATAATAACACGTATATACATTCATCTATTTTGGATAAGACACGACCATGGAACATGTGAGGGAGGGTATGATGGCCTGGAGATGTGGAATTGACCTCATTTGAAAAGTTGAAGTTCACTTGGAATCGGACTTAGTTTATGGAGTTTGCATTTGTTTATGAGGTCAGGGGTTACATATCAAGGTTTAAGGTCATGTGAGGCCCATCATTCACAAATCGCGACGGGAGGCGACACGAGTGGTCCGAGGACCGAAGTATTTGTTGTAAATCTTTTTTTTTTTTTTTGCTCCTTCCAATTTGGAGAGTATTAATGTTGGCTCTGTGGTTGACTGCCACTATACTGCACTGTTTTGCAGCGTGAATGGAATACCTAGAAAGAAATGCATTCTGAGCGCATTGTAAAAATTGTATTGTATTATATGAATAATTATGAATAAATGTTTTTCCTCTGTGTGAAAAAAATGGAGAAAAAAGTGAGGGTATGCCATGAAACTCAGAGTAACGGTTGCCTTTCCAGATGTCTATATAAGTTCGTAAATGTAGAGGGGTACGCATCACCGCTAGGTTAATGTTCTAGCATGCTGAAACCACCACACCACACCACAGATACTAAGCATAGCAGTAGATGCGATGTTTGAGTAGATGTTGGAGGTTTGCGCCGTATTATTATATTGTAAACAAATATTTTTTATATTCAATTTGTCGCTTGTTATTCAACAGAAAATTATTGAAACAATTTTGTTTGATTGCAAATTTTTTTTCTCTAATAAACACTAGAATATGCAAGTGTTAATGAAGGCTGTCCAGTCCTTTATATAATCAAGTGCGAAAGCTGATATTTAATATGTTGCATTATATCACACTAAACATATTATATTCCTCTAAATTGCTTTTATATAAGACAAGCCCAGCGGCTCTGTCTATTCACTATGCATTCAACTTCAAACACCTTTGGATGTGAACAGCTTGTGTAGAAATAAATTGTGGTTGGTTAAGTGAGTAAACATTCGGTCTTACGTCTTGATAAGTCCAGAATAATTCTGGAGATTAATCTACTATCTTTGTGACAATACGCTCTACTGATATCATCTTTAACGATTGCGTCTTTGAAAGGTATTTTTTTCTCTGCTCAGCGACATGGATGCCTAAATCATTACCAACACTGAAACTCCACTGCATCACGTTCGCCACCCAAAGGTGCAATAATAATGAAGTTTTGGCACTAAATGACCACGGTCCAATGCACACAGCTCAACAGGTATAAAGTAAGTACTAAATCGCTCTGATGCTAAAAAACGAATAGGATAGCATGCCTTATCAATACCTTCTTTGCCATATAATAATATACAAATATTGAACGTGATAGAATGTGATAGTAAAAAGAGTATCGTGGTTTACGCGGTGCTAACCTTAAATTTAAGCTTCCAACCAATACTCTTGCCGATAGACAGCAGAACCAGTAATGGATTTCTGGCCATGTGCAATGATGGCGTTGAAGATGTGCAACAGTTCTTATTAACCTTTAGTGAGCTAAATGATGAATGCAATAAACTTTCTGTTAATCATCGTGATATATGGGAGGCCTTTATCTCTAGAAGCTTCCAAGTCAAATCAATCTTTACGTTAGGTGGTATTGAGATGTTGGCATTATTACTAGTGTTTTAGATGACTTGTGTAAGTCCTTTGCACACACACACACAAACACACACCCCCCACACACACATACATACGTTAATTCATGTACATTGCAAAATGGTTCATTGGAGTCCAATGTTCAATTCCTCTTGAATTATATATTCACACATGCGTACATAGTAAAGAGACATTGAAAAAAACTAGTATGATTAAAAAGTACCTAATTTTCCGAAACAGGTGGGTCGACCCAAGTCTGCTCGTGTTTTTGCGTCAAATATACTGAAAGAAGACACGATCGCCACTTTGTCTACTCATCCAGACCAATTGCCGGAGATTAGCCTGAATCATCGGACCTCGTTTCCTGTGTCGCTTACCAACGCAGAACACCGAGTAATACTTTCAGACAACACTGAATATTAGCTTAGTTGGAAGTGAAAACAAACTTCGATTGTAGGCTTTTCGGTGGACTTTAAGTCATTTCTTTGTATTAATCCTAGTCCTACAAGGAATTGCTTCAAGACAAATCAGATAGTAAGTTTGTCCAATAAGCGAAATCGGTATTACAGATTTTTGATGTATTGTGGGAAGGTTTTGCAAATTTTTAGGACTCCTTTGACAAATCAAGATTATGGTTTTAATAATTATGTTTTTAGAACTATTCCAGCAATATAGTCAATAAAAAATATGCCATAAATTATTCGAACTGAATAAAACATGTTTTGTATTTTTTAATATCAAAACATATCTCAGAAGTATTTTTCGAAATTATCAAAAGGCAATTTTCCTGAAATATTGACGGGGTGAAAGATCAGGAGTCCTAAAAATATTACGGGAAGTTACAATGCCGATTTGGCTTATTATAAATATGAAACGGATGGACACTCCAGAGAGCTAATGTTTTTCTCCTGGCAAGCAATAAACATTCAAATCTTTGCCACTACTTCAGGTAAACATACGGCGCATTTGTGAATATGAATAGAAATGAATATATTCACATGGCGGCCTACTGTATGTGAATCATCACCTAAAATGACCGCCGTATCACGCGTGATGTCAGCGTAGACTGCCATATTCAGAAACGTATGAGCTAATTTATGATCCGTATCAATGATTGTTTAATGCCGTGCCTATGATGACTATTTCCCAGTCATAAATTTAAACCAGTTATTACCTGAACATCTGCTCCATGCAAACCTTATAGCTGTCTAGAGAACATGGCTCTGAAATCTAAATTTGGTCTGCCTTTTAAGCTTTCCCTGATTCTTTGGACCATACTCTATAACCAGCCAACATTATCTAATGGAATGACTGCAGACAAATTGCAGATAGATCCACTGTGGAATGAAACCAGCGATAACAGCTCACAATGCCTTATTGATCATGGTAACACTGGTGAAAAGATGGCATTCCTTCATGGCAGCAAGCATCACATCTGTGGTATTCGTGTCATTACGTCATTACAGAGACATCTTTTTCTGGAATTGCCAACAAACAGCAAATCTTTTTGCCTTTATATTGAAAGAGAGGGGGACTTAGTCAACTGTACAAATAAATATGTAATGGTAAATAGGCAAAGTGAAATATGTAAAGTCATGTTCTTGCATGAAAGAGTCCTTGTATATCTGCAAGGTAATATTACCCTTATGATAGGTGAAGTTCCAGCAATAAGCACGCCACCTGTTTGTCCAGAATTTGTTGATAAGTACCAGAAAGATTTAAAGTTAGGCAACACATCAGTTTGCTATGATATAAATGGATATCATGATAAAATCACGTGTGTGTTTCAACATGAAGGGAATGATAAAGGTAAATGCAGGCTTGACTTTGAATCAAACTGTATTGCTACTGTTAGTTACCGAGAGGTGAATTTTCAATGCAAGGTTAAAGATAGCGTACAGAGCACAAAAATGATGATAAATTACCCACCTTCTGTATCAATACTAGATCTAGCAAACAATAACATAAGAGAGGTCAAGGCACAGTCATTTGTAGGTTTGAACACTATAGAAACACTGTACCTTCAGGATAACTTGTTGGTAATGTTACAAACCAATGTGTTTTATGGTCTAGATAACTTGGATGAGTTGTGGCTTAGCGGTAACAAACTGAAAAATCTTGATGCAAATGTATTTATTGGTTTGCATAATCTGAGCAAACTTTATTTACTTGAAAATCAGCTGATTACATTGAGTACAGATCTGTTCCAAGGTTTGAGTAGGCTCACGTTCCTGGAACTTCAACACAATAAGTTAACTACATTGTCAACAGAAATATTTATTGGATTAGAAAACCTTGAACATCTATACTTGTTTGAAAATCAATTGATAAAACTAGAAGCAAACGTTTTCCAGGACCTAGGCAGACTTACGTTCTTGCGCCTTGAAGAAAATGGGTTGAAAACATTGCCAATGGGATCATTTAAAGGGTTAGAAAATCTCTCTTGGCTATACCTATACAAAAATCAATTGGTCACTCTGGATGCGAATGTGTTTCAGGATCTTGGCAGGCTCACATTCTTGGACCTTGAAAGCAATAGGTTGGTAACGTTACCACTGGAATTATTTAGAGGGTTAGAAAATCTTGAAAAACTTTTCTTGCATAAAAATCAATTGATCACGTTGGATGCAAATACCTTTCAGGGTCTGACCAGGCTCATATCACTGAGCCTTCAAGACAATATGTTGATAACATTACCAGCAGAAGTATTTAGAGGTTTAGAAAATCTTGATAGACTATACCTGCGAGGAAATCAATTGGTCACATTAGAAGCAAATGTGTTTCAGGATCTAGGCAGGCTCACATTCCTGGGCCTTTATGAGAATGTGTTGACAACATTCCCGAATGAAATATTTAGAGGATTAGAAAATCTCGCTTGGCTATACTTACAACAAAATCAGTTGGTCACATTGGATGAAAACTTGTTTCAGGATCTAGGCAGGCTCGTATCCCTTAGCCTTAATGACAATATGTTGGTAACATTGCCAATGGGATTATTTAACGGATTAGACAATCTCTATTGGTTATACCTGCAAAACAATCAATTGGTCACATTGGATGCAAATGTGTTTCAGAATCTAAGCAGGCTCGCATTCCTGGGCCTTGAATTCAATAGTCTGATGTCATTGCCAACGAAATTATTTAGAGGTATGGAAAATCTTGATACTCTCTTCCTCCATAGAAATCAATTGGTCACATTGGATGCAAATGTGTTTCAGGATCTAGGGAGGCTCATATCCTTGAGCCTTCAAGAAAATATGTTGATAACTTTGCCAATTGAAATATTTACAGGATTAGAAAATCTTGAAAGACTATACTTGAGTACAAATCAATTGGTCAGATTGGAAGCAAGTATATTTCGGGATCTAGGCAAGCTCGCATTCCTGGGCCTTAATGACAATATGTTAACAACATTACCAATGGAATTACTTAGAGGATTTAAAAATCCGGATAGTCTTGTGTATCTTTTTCTATCTTCAAATAAGTTAAGTAACTTGGCAACTGGTATATTTTATGGTTTAAGAAATTTAAAAGTACTCGAGATGTATGGGAATAATTTCGACAAATTGCCTGATGATTTGTTTCATGGCTTAAGAAATTTAGAGGTACTTGATATAAACTCAAACCAATTAATTAGTCTAGGCCCTGAAATATTCAAAGGTCTAATCAATTTGAAAATGCTTCTTTTGTATTTTAATCGTCTAGTAAAGCTAGATTTCAATATATTTGAAGACACAGTCAATCTTACCATGATCAGATTGGAAGGAAACAGGTTAAAAGAAATTCCCAGTATGGAAATGTTAAAACAATTGCAATTAGTTACCTTACAGAATAATACGTTACAAAGAATATCGACTCATTCTTTCTCCGGCCTCACAAGAAACGTTCAATTATTTGTAGGACAACATGAGATATGTGAATGTTATGTGTCCTCAGGTGTTATATGCAAGGCGATGAATAACAGGTCACCATATCTCACATGTGATAGACTATTATCAAACATTGGTTTGGAAGTCAGTACATGGCTTGTAGGAGCAGCTGCACTGTTTGGAAATGGTTTTGTTCTGGTATGGAGAATGGAAAACACTAAAAACGTAGTACAGAATTTCTTTCTCATGAACCTTGCTATGTCGGATTTCCTCATGGGCATCTATATGTTACTCATTGCTTCTGCTGGTGTTTATTTTGGAGAATCCTTCCCTATGCAATCTGAAACCTGGCGATCTGGCATAACCTGCAGAATTGCTGGGGCAATATCAATTACATCAAGTGAAGCTTCCGTCTTCTTTGTAACGTTAATCAGCATTGATAGGCTTATACATCTAAGATATCCATTTGCAACATATAAAATTGACAAACGATCTGCAACAATAACTGCTTTGATAACATGGATTATTTCAATAGCGTTAGGTATAGTTCCGGCCATATTATCTGGGCTTAACTTTAAGTTTTATGATAACTCCCATGTATGCATTGGTCTACCACTTGCTTTAACTAAACAATACTTCACTAACACATCATACAGTATAGTTACTACCGAGAGAAGCTTTTATTATTGGCCCCATGTTACTACTAAATTTCAAGGTCTTTTTAATGGCCTGTATTTCTCAACTGCAGTTTTTCTTGGTCTTAACTGCATATGTTATATCATAATACTGGGCTGCTACATTGAGATACTGAGAGCCGTTAGAAAGTCATCAAACAAGTCTGGTCGTACCCGTGAAATGAACGAACAGATCAAACTGACGGCTAAGGTTACAGCTATCGTGGCTACTGACTTTCTTTGCTGGTCTCCGATTATTCTCCTTGGGATTCTAGTGCAAACAAGGGTATTGACTCTCCCTCCTTCAGTGTATGCATGGTCAGTGTCTGTCATTTTACCAATAAATTCTGCTATTAACCCATACTTGTACACCATTGCGGAAATCATGTCCAATTATCGGAATAAACGAGCTGAAAAGAGAGTCACACAAGGGATTGGTCTGAAACGAGTAAACACTTAGTTACGGACAAAATGAGCCACGGTCTGTACATAGTACTAATCTTACACTGTAGAACAAACAACTACCGATAAGCACGCTTACCTAACTGTTTAAGATATTTTGTGTAGAAACAATTGGCATTTATTTAACAGTTTTATTTAACATCACCAATATCTTCGAGATGAAACACAAATTAACATCATTAACACCATTTTAACAATATACTTTCAATATGACATACACTTCAGAAGCCTACACCTCAAACAATCCATACCCTCGCAATGTTAAGTGATACAATGATTACGGGCCATTTTGGTTGGGGGGGCTCAATTCTGCCCGCTACTCAGACCAAGAACGTGTCTGGTTCTTACCGCTTCTACCGCTTCTTACCGCTTCTATACATAAGATATATATAGTGTATCAATCAAAATTCAATCAATATTGTAACAATAATACTACGCTGTAATCAAAAATGAATATGCTAGGACAACCAGAAAATCGGCTATACAGTTAATACTCGCTTACTGGGAAAAGAACACAACACTTTTTAAAGTAGTTTATAAACCTAAAGTCCCAAATGGAGGCTAATGCTTTGAAAAGGAAATTAATCAATTATCAATTTGGTTTAGCAAAAATAGCTGAGTACATACATTAATCTATAATGATGGTGTTTTAATAGGTCTAAACAAGTGGTGGAACATATGAGAACCATAATGTGGTAAAGACTCACTCAATGTGTTCCATAGTCGTAGGAAATTCGAAAGGTCTAACCTTAATCCTGGGATATCCTTTAACCACCCGATTCATGTTAAGTTTTTTGCCCCTACTAGGATCTTTCCGTTCCGGGTGGTTCTTCGCTAAGTTTCTACTTTCGTGTCCCTCTACTTTAACAAACCCACTATAAATGAAAAAAATACAATTCTGAAATTTATTTTGTGGTTTTTGCTTGATACATGTGATCTTTTTAAAAAAATTATAAAAACTTGATAAACAAAGTGGAAACTGTTGTTAATTTTCGCTAATGTTATGCAACCCCCCCGAAAACCCTATGTCCCTATGGTTACGCTTAAATTACAATTGTCATTATTTTTTTGTAGTAAATTCATCCTTTTTGGAATACTCTTGATCATAAGTATTTATGATTGAACAAATCCTTTCTATCAAATATGCCATAAGCATCAATTAAAAAATCCTAAATTTTTTCCATTTTTGTTCAAAAAAGTCTGTCCCTGGATTTTGAGTCTGTTCCGTAACGAACATTTTGAAGGGCAGTCTATAAATTTGAAAAACTGAATCCAAAAATTAACCAGGGTCCGTTCGCGAACCTCCATGCGTAACCCTAGTGTATACTAACTCATGCGTATGTCCTACATAATAACCCTTTCATACCAGCTACACAATGCTTTGGATAAGTTGATCCACTCAGCCATGACATAGTATGCACGTAGAGTTATCGACTGAGTTTCGCGGACTAACCCCTGGTCGATAAGTACCTGCATGAATTGGCTACTTGCACACATCATTTATCTCCTGTATCTCTGATGAATAGCCATCAAATCACAGACTTTTGCCAAAAATGAGGGATAGTAGCCTTGTATTCAGTGTCATTTCCGTAACGCTGCATAACACTATAATATGGAAAGTACTGTCCATTTTGATTGGCCGTGCAAACAGAATTGTGACTTGTACCCTAATATATAAACAATCACGCTAGGCCGCCCTCGGGAGACATTATAACTGGTCTAAATGTTTGAACCATCACTTCCGTAACGGTCATTTCCATAACTTTTTACGTACGGAAATATTTCTTGCACTTTCATACCTGTTCTATTGGCAATAAAATCTGAGCTGAGTCATAATCAATCTGGTTTTCTCCATTTGAAATATCCTCCCTCAATGGTTCTTCATTTTTGTCATATATTGAGGATACGTAGTAGAATTTATTCAGCTTGACAGTTACTGTCGGATTGTCATTTCCATACAAATAGTGTTTATCGTAAATGACTTAATGGTTTCCCTATGCCTACAACACTGAAAACTTAGATGAGGCATAAAATTATTGTAAGGCTCTAAAGTCGCACCTAGTGCTCCTTCTAGTATTTTTGCTGCACTATTTGTTAACACATTCCCAGAACCAAAAAATTTGATTTGAAACACTTTTTTTCTCATTTTTTTAAAGCCAAAAGTGACGCACTTAGCGAAGAAACCACCTACCATGCTAACACTCAAATGTAAACTTGTGATTGGACTCTATTGGACCCGGCAAACCAGCAATCTGTAGAAGCACTACACACAATGCAGTTAAGGGGCCTAGGGATATATCTATGGTATTGTATATGTTTAACTAAAATGTAATCTATACTGTAGGTTTGCTTTAACCATGCTTAAGGGCTAAATTGCATAAGGTTTCATCCTTAAAGGCGAATATCTTTTGTTGTATACACCACTAATTACTGCTGTAAATGCTCTACTTTTCTCGCTATTTACAGCAATGGAAACAACTGTAAATACTCTAATTACTGTTCTTCAGCACCGTCTGACTAGAGTTATAAATGTTGCAATTGGTTTTGCTGTGCACAGCATCGATTACAGCTAAAATTTCTGATTGTTTTGCTGTTTAGAGCACTGACTGCACTAAAAAGCTGATAAAGATCTAATAGTCGCCTTATGTAGCCCATAAACTAAATGAAACATGACTGCTTTACAAAACAAATTCTTTGCATGAAATGTCATACAATGCACAGGATGTATTTCAAACATATACATTAGCAATGCATTAGTGCAATTGGCAGGTATCGAAATATTCGTGACAATGACATCATATGATTCAAGCTGATTCAATGGCTTCAATGTACATATATAGTATGATGTATTCAAAAAGTGTATTATTGGTTAGCAACTCAAGACAATATTTAATTCAATAAAACTAATATTAATAAGCCTCATGTCGCCACAATGGCACTTACCTTTATGTGCGCACAAAAATATACACTTTTAAAAATGGAAGAGATTCTAATTGATGGTTTGCACATTAAAAGTCTATTAAATCCAAATATATACACTGAATAAAATCTTGACTTTGCTATATTTAGTATTTATTTTTGTCTGAACATTCTAATAGCAAGAACATTTGTCTATTTCTTTTCTTAAATGTTATCTGGTGATGTATTATGTTAGCTGCTGACATTGACATTATATTAAATGGATATTGACTATATTATGTTAGCTGCTGACATTGGCATTATATTAAATGGATATTGACTGCTTTAAGCTGAGGCAATCTTATATCCACCAAGGACAATGGA
This sequence comes from Ophioderma brevispina, assembly GCA_023653785.1. NCBI lineage: Eukaryota > Metazoa > Echinodermata > Ophiuroidea > Amphilepidida > Ophiodermatidae > Ophioderma > Ophioderma brevispina. Next base: position 20,153 of record JAMKCH010079409.1, read on the forward strand.
GTGAGTTCAGCAATTTGTGTAGTGATTCCAGTTGAAACTTCAAGCAACAATAACACAATTTTGAAAAGCGTCCCTAATTGTCATTTTTTGGAGATATTTGCACAGTTGCGTTGGTAATATCTAGTAAACTACACCTATAAACAATAATACTCAAAATTGTACAATGGTCATAAAAGAAAGTATTTGTTATTACAATCGGGGATCTCCGATTCTAATCCAACGGTGGTGCCGGAGACGCCATATTTCTGTCCGCACATATTTGTAATAGCTCCATCGCGCACTAAATGATCCCCCAACTTGAACTGGATGAACATTTACACTTACACGAGGCTATTTCATATTGGAGGGATGTTTTCACCGGTCATTGATTTAGATCGGGTTTCCTGGTTCTAATTACAAAATTCTGCTTTTTGTCATAACTTCATAAGTAGAGAGTTTTGACCTTTTACCATTTGTAGGTATAGTTCATTGGTCAATTGCCAACGTAACTGTGAAAAAGTCTTAAAATGTTTGAAAATTGGGGCGTTCGTTACAAAATGTGATCATGTATATACTTCCTATACCGTTTGTTATTCAAAATACGATACTGGTTTGTCTTCTTGGTGATGAATTTTAAAAAGCAACTGACTTATCTAATTTTTTCCAATTTGATGTGCTTTTAAATTTGTAAATAAAATAGTCCTTTTTTCAACATGTGTTTTATTTTTAATGTGCCTATTGCCATACAAGATATTTTTACGAATATATTATATATATATATGGTTATCTATAAGTCATCTTAGGTCAAATCTTAAAATGTCTGATTATTAGGTTGAGATTTTGAAGAAATAAACTTACAATAAGGTCAAACACCTGTACACCTCATTTCTTTTTACACGTCAAACAGGAATATGTTGCAATAAATAGATTAGTTGTGTTTTGATTTATTAAATGGTACGTTTCAAAATAGAGAGCCTCGTCCCCGCGATGTTAACCTCGAAATTGTTATATCAGCTGTACCATTAGTCTAAGTATCTGGAGGAAATTGATATTTTATTTGTCCCTAAATGGACAAAAGACAACACAGTGGCCGATCATGCATGCGGAGTAGTACGATACAAAAGGCATCAGCTCATAACATTAAAATACATCATCAAAATCAATAACAATTTGGAAATACGATTTTTCGGAGGTATATTGCCCACAAACAAGAAAGAAGTTGCTGCGGTCACAGATTGCACTTTTAAGGTCTGACTCGCACTTTAGAACCATAATATGAACCTCGGGCAATCGTTTTGAGGATTGGTACGTGACCTTGACGCAATGTTCCCAGAACCACCGTATGGCGCAGCACACGACTAGGGCTTTAACGGAACACTCTTAATTACTTTCGTAGAAAAATACCAGGTAATGACCTAAAATTCCCCAGATATCTATGATGTAGCCAACATTTTGACATTGTATCGCCTAGAATGCCTTAGAATGGTTTCAACAGGGTTGGAAACGCTGAGAAACATACCAAGCAGCATACATTTGAGACAAAAGGTGTATTTTATGATTTTATTTAAATGACCCGTGACGTCACGATGAACGTCATAGAGCATCACATGTTAGATAACATGTTTTATCGCGCGTTCTTTCTTCGACCTCGGAAGCCGTTTTCGGAAGCATTCGGATGCTCGGAAACGTCACCCAAACAATCTTTTCTCTTCAAATTGATACCAAATTTGACCGATTTGGAGTATTTGTTAAGATTTTACAATCGAATCATTATTCGCTACGCAAAAGTGTAAATTTAGAAATTTTTGGCGTTTTTCTTAAACAATTTAGTAGGCTAGGTTTAAGTATTATATTTTCAACACCAACAATAAAAAAATCCCGCGTGGCGCAGTCGCTTTAATAAGTCCTGGACTCGTGATCTTAAAATTTTCCTGGGATGGTGGATCGATCCCCACACAGGGCGCGTTATTTCCTTCCTCTTTCATCTTCCTATGATTAATAATTTTAGGCACTAATGGTATTCAAAATACTAATTAGATTTTATTTTATTTTTTTTTCTCGAAAATTACGTGTTATAAGCCGGATCGGACCGTATCAAATAAATACACTCGTACAAAACGAAAAGTATTGTGAATACCGTATCAAAGGGTGGTGAAAGCTGGCGATACATCAACAACAATCATTCTCCAAGCACAGGAACATAACACAAAATTATGTGCAACATCATAACAGTTCAAGACATGTACTAGTACATTGAAATCCCTTCAGCATGCCTTCAACAAACAACCCAAGGGCTCTTGGAAGTTATTTAGAATTTCCATTATTGATGAGATATCCATGCATTCAGGATTTGCATATGTCTATACCCCTTCATCTGGCAAGACGCAACACTTGACAATATCTCAGTTCAAAAACTTGAATATTATCAAGCGTCTTGAATAACTGACACAATATTCACCTGTTAGAATCCACTCAGTTTGGTCATTGCATTGTAAATTAATATTGATTTAAACTGTCCTGCAGCATTGCACTTTTTGAGATGAGTTCTAACCTATTTTTGAGAACGCTCAATATTGGAATTGTTCGAAATAATTTGCCAGTTTCGAATGTTTCAAATTAAAAACGCTGCATTGAAAACTACAATGCCCATTTCAATTATTGAATTGCTATTGAATATACTTTTCAAATGCTTAATGTAGCATCCATTTAAATATATGTTAGGTCTGAAAGTCTTGACATTGTTCACGATGTTTCAGTTCATTTTTTGTATCACCTCTACTGAAATTAAAGGGACACAATGGCATATACAAAATATTCACCACCTAATAAATGACCCTTAATTAAATCACTTGGAAACAAGATTTGGATGTTACATTCTGTAAAAACATTAAAAACAGCGAGAATTGATGGCAGTTGGTGGCAATTCCTGTCACGGAAAATCCAGGTGTACATTTGACCTCCCTGCCCATAATTTACAGTGTCTCCAGCATTGGTGTGAACACAATTCAAGCTGAATTGCAGACTGTGATTGCAGACATTGGACTTCAGGCTCTGTAGTAAAATATTGATCGACAGTGAACGGAGGCGGATTCCCATGATTAGCACATATACAATTGCAATGGTCGGGTGAGCTGATGAATGCATGCTTTACAAGTTTGATAAAATGCTGGCAGTATGTCAGCATCCTTGGCTAGAGTGAAGCTTACAAGGGAAATAATATTAGTTAATTTCCCTTTTTTACAATGCAACACCAAATATTGTAAAGGGTCCATTTCATTATATCTGAATATTTTTATGCTATTGTGTCTCTTTAACAAATTTTCATCCGTCCACCACATTTCTAGATTGCTTTTTTCTTTCCAAAGAGAATCGCATCGCTTCCTTCTATTTTCAATCAATTACCTTCTGAATTTTACTAAACATCGCTAGAATTTCTCAATTATCTTGAAATTTACAAATTTCGAGTTCACAATTTTGTATTTCTACCTATCAAGTTAGAGTTACTTCATGATAATTACAGATATTAATAAGTTTCAACTTCATTTGAATTGAAACCATATTACATGAACTTCCCAATTTAGTCTTAATGAGCGCCCACGCTATTATAAATTTTGAACAAAATTGCAATTAATTTGCACAAAGGCATACAGATATTGTAAACTAACGTAATAAAAACGTGAGTAGACCTGTGAGGATTTTTGATTATTCTTTAAAACTCAATTCACCCAAATTGTGGTTCACGAGTTCGCCTTGTTATACTTGAAATAAGAATTAGAGCTGATGAGTGCATGTTTTTCAATAGTCAACACTAATGTGTAACCATTGACTGCGGTTGGTGGTGCTGGATTTGCCAATTTACAATTCACCATGCAAGTCGGTAAAGACAGGACCATCCTTACGGCAAGTTTGGAATCAACAAGATGGGTGTTTTTCAACCATCCCATAATGAACGTGCATTTGGGACTGTACTAAACTGTACTAAACATATGGTTTCAAGAAGTTAAGGACCACAAAATATTTCATGATCATGATAAAAACTCCTTAAAGTACGATAGCGCATTGGAGCAAAAATGAGTGTAAACGTGGACTGTACTGAACTGTACTAAACATATGTCAGTACTTAGGGATAAAAAGTTTCAAGAAGTTAAGGACCACAAAATATTTCATGATCATGATAAAAAAACTCCTTAAGTAAGAGTTAGCGCCTTTGGAGCAAAAATTAGTGTAAACGTCAGGGTTTTTCAGAATTGGCCTCCAATCAGCTTGCATCAAACATGATCCAGTAAACGAACAAACGCCGTTTCGACTTCTTCTTTTCTTGAGTTTACTAAATTTCACGGCTTTGCATCAATATTGATCCGGCAGTACATAATAATACTATTTTATTATTCAGAGTACAGATATGGCCATTATGGGATTACAACCACCAAACACAAAAGCTGAATATAGTGCTAAGTTGGTAGAGCACTGACCTCGCAGTCCCAGATCGTCGCCGTTTTCGAATCCACTTCACCCAAATTTGATTCTTTCTCACGGTTAGTTATAATTGTCCTTCAATCCGCTTAGTAACTTAGGTTTTATAGCCTTTCTATTATTTAATTTAATTTAAATTAAATAAATATTCATATCCTTTGGTTACTCTATTGGGATTGTGTGTGTTGTGTGGTATGTGTGGTGTGTGTATGTGTGTGTGCGCGCGTGTGGATGTGGTCCCTTAACTGCATTAATACACTTTTGAAAATAACGGAGCGGACCCCTTTCTCCTTCACACGGGCAATTTTACATGTCTCATTTTATTGACCACAATACCGTACATACAAGATTTTAAGTCTCTATACCTGTGGCACCAATTTACTTTGAGTCCTGCTGCTTCCTAATAATGTTATTAATTTCATCAAATGTCATGGCCAATATATTTCTTACGGGCCTTGACCAATTAATACTGACTGTAGCTTCAAGTCCTCAATATTCCTGGCAAAATACCTTGGCAATTTTCTCAAGGGTTAGTGTATCTTTTTTTTCTTTTTGATTACACTTGCATTTGTATTTTATTTTCGTTTTTCCTGCATTTGTATTTCCTTTTGCATATCTTTTGTGCACCTCATATTTTAGTTTCCTTCGTCGGCTCTAGTTCTTGAAAAATTCCAATTTGGCATATCACTATAATGCTTTGTTCCTGACGTCCCTCTTATCTTTTCCATGAAAAAAATCATCCTGGCAACATCCAACGCCTAATTGATCACTCCGAGTTTCAATTTATTGAAACTAAGGCATTTACTCTATATAATAGATTTAGCGGAAGCCGATAATATTTATATGCACGTTACGGTCCACTCTAGACCCAATTATATTCCTCTAAAGTGCTTTTATATAAGACTGTCCCAGCGTCTCTGTCTATCACTATACATTCACTTCAACATCAAACACTTTGGATGTTGACAGCTTGCGTACAAAATTGTTCTGGGTATGATTGTGTGTCCTACATCTGTTTTTATAACGCACTACGTTTGGTTAATACTGTTAGAGTAAACATTCGTTCATCCGGTCTTGAGAAATCCAGGAGTGCAATGGTTGGGGTGTATAATCTTATAATTGGGCTGTTTTGATATTAGATGTATCGGTGCTCCTGGCTAACAGAGCGCATAGCTCTGTTGCCATGGCGCGTATGTTCAAGGGTATTATTTTGATAAGTATTCCTTTTGCAGGGGAAGTTTCTGGAGTTTTTGTGGACATTCAATACAAAAACCAAATTAAAAGCACAGTCGAAATTCATCCGGAACTGGATGTAAACCAAGTTGAGTGTGTCAAAGTATTCGGAAGCCCCATGTTATGGCATGCAAGGTTAAATGTTTCAAATTCATATGTTGCATGACACTGCTACTATCACTGTGTTCATGGCTATCACTAGGAGCCTTATTTTTGCATTGATTTGAATTTTGAACATGTTTGAAAAACAATTTAAGATAATAGCTTCCCCGATTCTGGTAAGTACGTCATTGAAAAGGACCACACTATGACTTGAACTGAATTGAAAATATATATATTTATTACTTTCCCTGGAGATGGCCAGCGCACGATATGTAAAAAAACCTGTGGCCTTGGCCTGGATTCGAAAACCGGCGACCTTCGTATTACATGCAACGACCCTCTAACCGACTGAGCTATCAAGCAGTTTCGGTAGAAAGAGAGATAGATATCATCTATAGGTGTTAGGTCGAAAGTGTCTTTACTCTACGCTTCAAATGCATTGATCTAGTCTTTACTACAGTGAGTCTCCATCTTATCGCTTTACGCTGTGACAACGGAGAATACAGAATCTTTCTGTTTGCCGTTTGTAGTTATAACGGGTAACGAGATGAATATTTGGGTCACTTGTCATGTACCATGTCACGTGTCAGGTATCAGTGTGCTCTTCGGGGGCGACCGATATATATTAATCCGAACTATGTTAAAAGGTCTGTACATATGGCCCTCCTGTTTCGAGTGCTAGTATTTTTTCCAAAAGACACGGTTATTTCTGTTCTAAACCATTACAAAATTACCTTTCCATACTGATTCAAAATCCGACGTACGATGACAATAATCGGTTGTTTTTTCCAATGTAGGGATACCGACGTCATTTTTTTACTCTGAATGTGTCCCCCGAAGCAAATAATAAACCATCAATGCCTGTGACGTCATCAAATCTTTATTTTTTCCAAAAATGGCTTTTATTCCCATATAAAATTCCTTTTTTAAGATTCACATCGGTATATTGTCTTTAATATTACTATCATTGTCCCGCATGAATTGAAAAAGATGGGTCCATAAGTCACAAACTGAAAACCAAGTCAGCCGGCTAAATACCCTTACCGTGGACTGTACTGAGCAGACGGATCCCCGTTTTCGTTAATGCAGGCTACGCCACTTGCGCGCGGCTGCGGGGGTTGTGCGTCCAGCATTAATTCTGGAGTTAATCTGCTTATCTTTGTTACAATAAAACGCTCTACTACTATCATCTTCAACGATTGCGTCTTTGAAGGGAGCCCTTTTTTCTCTACTCAGCGGCTCATCGATGCCTAAATCATTAGCTACAACACTGATAACCTCCACTGCATCAACATCGCCACCAGACAGTGCATAATAAGAGTTTTTTCGCTAATAAGTCACTGGTCCTTTTGCACGGCAGTGCTGTGACTACATGATCAACGTAAGTACTACATCTCTGCGATGCTCAGATGAATTGAATAGTCCAAAAGCATGCCTTATCAATAACCAATTACTTTTTTTTTTTTTAAAAGGGTCGTTTTTAATTTTTTTCATGCAAATATGATAGTAAAACGTATCGTGGTTTACGCGGTGCTAACCTTAAATTTAAGCTTCCAACCATAATCTTGCCGATAGACAGCATAACCAGTAAATAATTTCTGGCCATCTGCAATGATGGCGTTTGAAGAGTGCAACATTTCTTATTAAGGGGGGTATGGTCTGACTTTGGTAAAAAATTGTTCCATTTACGAAAATGAGATAATGCAATGGCTTATTGTGTAGAGTGTAATCTACAAATGCTTTTTTTATATTCGATTCGCATCGGACATTCGGTTTCCCGAGATATGGCTGATCAAAGTGAAGCAGTGTACCGAAATTTGCCAAAAACGCAGTCTCCGCATACTTTATCATGTTTGAAAAATTTTAAGGGGTATATTTAAGATATTTAAAAGATATGATTTTTATACGCCATTTAACGCAGTTATTTTGGCAAGTCGAATACTAACTACTCATCTTATTTTGTCCATATTTAAAGTAATTAAATGTAATGGGTAAAATGATTTTTTAATGTATTTATTGTTTCTCACCCTGCGATATTTCAGAAATGAAATTTTAAAAATTTAGTACCGGACAATGGATGCACCGAATTCGATGATTCTTTCATTCATAATATGATAATTGTCATAAAATGAATTTTGTAAAAAATCCATATTTAACACAATCAAAACAATCGGGCCCTCAATTTTGGTCCTAAAGGTTTTCGAGGTCTTACTCGTTTCGTTAACATACGCAAACAACCAAAACGAAAACGACGTACTAGAGAACAACTACTTGCTATGCACATGCAATTTGCCACACGTATTCACACTATAGAGCTAGTGAACCATGAGGCCGTTTTCACAATTGTGTTCCAAATTCCAATTACTCACGCCCATGAAATTATGCGATTCGTCGATTGCCGGTTGCCATTGAATGGGTTTCAAAATCCGGCTGCATGGTTTTCACTGCGTATTTTCCCCCGCACATTCCACCCAAAGTTTCGTCCCAGTATTTGTTTGTTATTTAGTTACTGGTACGACGTCCGTTCTAGTGTTTAGCCAATCAGAGGCATCGGTGGTTACATGGCAACTGAGCAAAAATGACATTAATTTTAAAAACTTTGTGACATGGGCTAACCAATTATGTGAACCAACGAACATGTATATACCACTATTTAGGAAAATTAAAAAATCACTTCAAAGTTCACTGCTTCAGACCCCATAACCCCCCCCCTTCCCGTACCTTGTAGTGAGCAAATGATGAATTCCATAAACCTACTGTTAATCTCGTGATAATAATTGGGATCCTTTAGCTCCAGAAGCTTCCCGTAAAACCCATCTCTATCTACGTTAGGTGGTCTTGAGACTTAAAACAATACTATGTTGAAGATGTGACATTATTGGTAGGTTTTGGATGACTTTTGTAATTCCTTTGCACACACACAATGAAAAATGGGGAGCTCAGAACATATGAATTCATGTACTTGTAAAAATTGCAAAATGTCATTGAGTCACCAATGTTCATTCCTCTGAATTATATATTCACACATGCATACATAGTATAGACTTGAAATAAAACAAATGATAAAAAAGTACCTAAATTTCCGAAACAGGTGGGTCGATCAAGTCAGCTCGTGGTTTTTGCGTGTAATATACGGAAGAAGACACGATAGCCACTTGCCCTACTCATCCAGACCACTTCCGGAGAATAGCCTGAATCATACGACCTCGTTCCCTGTGGTCACTTACCAACGCACACACCGAGTAATACTTCAAACACACTGAATGTTAGCTTCGTTGGAAGTGAAAACAAACTTCGATTGTTGACGTTTCGGTCGGGTGGAACTCATGTCCATTTATTGGATAATTTCAGTTCTACCAAGGATTTGCTCAGTTTGTCCATTACAAATACGAAACGACGGATTGGACATCCGAGAGATAATGTTTTGAAAGTCGTGTTTGTTCTCTGCTCAGGCGGCATCGAAGTCCACTGCATCACATTCGCCAACCCGACAGTGTAATACTAATGAGTTTTGGCATTCAGCCATGGTCCATGTTCAGTTGAACGAAGGAATCAAGTAAGTAATAAATACTGCGATTCTAAAAACGGAATAGAATTTAGTCCAATAGTAATGCCTTATTGTTATGATGTCTCGTAGGCGTCAAAGGTGAGAAATACCTTTCAAACACAAATCAATGAGCCGTGGTGCACATTGTTTGGTTCAAGAATTTTTTGGTATTCGAAAAACCATTATATATATTACACACAATTTAGTTAAGATATGACACTTAGAGTTCTCTCAGTGCTGTGTTTGCAAGCGTGTCAGTTCAACGATGATATGTCCTCACACGAGACTTTGAAATGACAGCGCATATTTCACATAAAAATCCTGGTATATTCCATGCGAATCTTCGAGTCTTGAAGGTATTTTGTCCAGCGTTCAAGACGGCGGGGTTTTTTCCCCCCCTTCGACGACCCAATGTTCCACATTATAAAACCATGGTACTATACCGATCATCATCTGGCGCTATGTCCTCATATAGGATCACAACTGGAATCCCCCTTTTTGATTGCCAAAACTGAAGCTCTTCTGGCTTAACAGACGACAACAGACAGTTTAATTAGCTTTCAGCTCCGGCTGTCTCCAAAGTATTATAAATCCTGGCACTATGCAAGAAAAAATCTACCATTATTGTTAGATTACAACTAATTATAACTATACTGTAAGCTTCCTGGTTACTACTGCTGGTCCTGACTCTTCCAGTGACAATATTTAACTTTTCCACAGCCAGATTCCCCTTTCTAACAATAATCATTACATCATCAATATGCATAAACATAACCTACACTGTCACTCAGATTCACAAAATTACAATCATTGCAAATATTTCAATTATAACTTATAAGGGGAATCCATATCACGTAATAGTTTTTGATCTAAAGCATAACCAGTTGACAAGTTTACATCTTAGGCTTCCCATTTCCCTTATTTGTGCAATCTAGCTAGTTGTAAACAGGTGGAGCTCATTATAAGCACTTGGGAATCCCCATGCTCCTCTCTTTTTTAATCAAACAAAGTACTTTTACCGTGAGAAATCTTTTTCTAAATAAAATTGGACAATCAAATTGAATAACCTTTATCAGAACATGGAGGCTATATAACACTTATCCAATAATCATACCTTCTTTGACATATAATTGTATACAATATCGCGGTCGGCCGCGCACATGTGACGTAATTCGACTTTTGGAGAAAGGACCTGGCAGATACGTCAGGAGAAGCTCCCTCAATAGTTGTAACTAAGGCTGATGAATTTGCCTTTTGCGATATTGCGTGTACATACCGACTCGTTTTCATGAGGTATTCATGATTCCCTCTAAAATTGCCATAAACCACTAACACATTAAAGTGAAAGGATGAGATTTTTTTTTAGGATAAAACGAAATTTCTCTCAAATTCACTGTTCGGTTAGACCACCTACCGAGAACGTTTCGAAGTGTTATTAGCAACAGGTTTCAAATTAACATATGCTTAGCGGGGCCACTGTGAGCACGGGCGCTTTAGCGCTAGTGCTCACAGTGGCCCCGCGTATCCATATATTCTTTATTAATGCATCCAACATGCAATTATATCCCCGAATGCACTCCACTAATGCCTTGTATACTTTCCAACAACACTGATGTTAGCTTTCGTTGGAGTGAAAACAAACTTCCATTGTTGGCTTTGACTTCATGGCCTTTAGTTTGATATTCTAGTGCTACCAGGCATTGCTTCAAGACAGTCAGAGAGAAGTTTGGTCAATTACAATATGAACGGGATTGGCATTTCCAGAGAGATCCGTTATTTGTCATTACTTCAGTTAAAAATACGACGAATTTGTGAATATGAATATATATGATATATTCCCATGACGGTCTAGCTGGAATGTGAATCAACATCTCAAAATGACCGCCTCATGATGTGTGATGTCAGCGTAGACGGGCACTCTTCAGAAACTTATGAGCTATTTATATGTCAGCATCAATGAAATGTTTTGATGCCATACCTATGAGGAGTATTTCCCCAGTTTAACTTTAAACCAGTTATTACCTGAACATCTGCTACATGCAACACCTTAATAACTGTCTAGAGCACACGTTTGTATAAATATGGCTCTGAAATCTAATTTGTTCTGGGGTTTTAAGCTTTCCCTGATTCTTTGCACCATACTCTCAACCAGCCAACTTATCCAATGGATGACGCAGTCATTTGCAATAGATCCCTGTGAAATGACACCAGCGATGATAGCCCACAATGCGTTATTGATCATGGTAACACAATGAAATGATGCATTCCTCATGGCATGAATCATCAACATCTGTGGGATCGTGTTATTACGTCCCATTACAGAGAATCTTTTTCTCTGCAATTGCCCACCCAACAACACTTTCTTTTTTCCCTTTAATTGAACGAGAGGGAGACCTAGTTAACTGTACAAATAATATGTAAATGATAAATGGCCAAAATGAATATTCACGTCATGTTCTTACAATCAAAGATCCTGTATATCTGCAAGGTACTATTATCATCAGGATAGGTGAAAATACAAAGCATTTCGCAGCCACTGTATGTCCAGAATTTGTGTGCAGTACCAGAAAGGTTTAAAGTTAGGTGACACATCAGGTTGCTAATGGATATAAATGGTATCATGATAAGTCACATGTGTGTTTTCAACATGATGGTAGTTATGATAAAGGTAATGCAGACTTGACTTTCTTCAAACTGTAATGCTACTATTATTACCGAGAGGTGGAATTTCAAAATGCAAGGTTTAAAGAATAGCGTACAGAACACCAAAATGCTGAGAAGTACCCACCTTCTGTAATCAATATTAGATCTGCAATCAATAACATAAGAGAGGTGAAGGCAAAGTTCCATTTGTAGTTGAACACTTATAGAAACACTGACCTTCAGGATAACTTGTTGGAACGTTACAAACCAATGTGTTTATGGTCTAGATAACTTGAATGAGTTATGGCTTAGCGGTAACGAACTACAAAATCTTGATGTCAATGTATTTATTGGTTTGCAACATCTGACAAACTTTATTTTACCTGGAAATCAACTGATTATCTTAAGTGCAGATGTGTTCGGGGGTTTAAGGCGCGCATACCTGAACTTCACACAATACGTTAAGTACATTGTCCACAGAATTTATTTTTATTGGATCTAAACCTTGAACATCCTATACGTGTTTGAAAATCAATTGGTAAAACTAGAAGCAAAGTGTATTTCAGGATCTAGGCAGCCTCAAGTTCTTGCGCCTTGATGAAAATGGGTTGATAACATTGACAATGGGATCATTTAAAGGTTAGAAAATCCTCACTTGGCTATAACCTTCAAACAATCATTGTCACAGGGCTGGATGCATGTGTATTTCAGGATCTAGGCAGCCTCAAATATCCTGAGCCTTGAAGACAATAGGTTGGTAACATTACCACTGGAACTATTAACATGGTTAGATAATCTTTAAAAACTTTTCTTTGCATAAAATCAATTGGTCACGTTGGATGCAAATGCTTTTCAGGTTTGCCCAGGGCTCATATCACTGAGCCTTCAAGACAATCTTGTTGAATTGCATTGCCAGTAGAATTTAGAGGCTTATCAAATCTTGATAGTCCTATATCTGAGAGGATATCAAATTGGCTAACAATTTAGAACCAAATGTGTTTCTGGATCTAGGCAAACTCACGTTCTTGGACCTTTATGAGAATGCGTTGAATATTACCGATGAAGCAATTCCGGAGGATTAGAAAATCTCGCTTGGCTATACCTACAACACATCAGTTGGGTCACATTGGACGCAAACTTGTTTCAGGATCTAGGCAGGCTCGTATCCCTTAGCCTTAATGACAATATGTTGGTAACATTGCCAATGGGATTTATTTAACAACGGATTGGACATCTCCTATTGGTTATACCTTCAAAACAATCAATTGGTCACCGTGGATGCAGCTGTGTTTCAGAAATCTTGCAGGCGCGCATTTCCTGGGCCCCTTGAAGTCAATAGGATGATAGCATTCCCAACGGGATTATTTAAGGTTTACCGAAAATCGGGATCCTCTTTTTCCTCCATGAAAATCAATTGGTCACATTGGATGCAATGTCATTACAGGATCTGGGATGCTCCGTATTCCTGAGCCTTAATGACAATAGTTGGTAAACGTTTCCAATGGATTATTTTAAAGGATTATACAATCTCATTTGGTTATACTTACAAAACATCAATTGGTCACCGGTGAATGCAGGCGTGTTCAGAATCTAACGACCAGGCTCGCATTCCTGGCCTTGAAGTCAATAGTTTGGTCATCATTGCCAACGGAATTAATTTAGAGGGTTAGAAAAAAATGTTGATCACTTTTCCTCCATAAAAATCATTGGTCACACTTGGATGCAAATGTGTTTCAGGATCTATGGAGGCTCATATCCCGATCCTTGAAGAAAATATGTTGATAACTTTGCCAATTGAAATAGTTACAGGATAGAAAATCTTGAAATACTATATTTGAGTACAATCAATTGGTCAGATTGGAAGTGAGTATATTTCGGGATCTAGGCAAGCTCACGTTCCTGGGTCTTAATGACAAGATGTTAACAACATTGCCCATGGAATTATTTGAGATTAAGGAATCCGGACGTCTGTATATCTTTTTTTCTACTCAAATAAGTTCAGTAACTGGCCAACTGGAATATTGTATGGTTTAGAATTTAAAAGTACTCGAGATGTATGAGAAGAATTTCGACAAATTGCCTGATGTTTGTTCACAGCTTCGCAATTTAAGAGGTACTTGATATAAACTCAAACCAATTAATGATCTAGGTCCCCTGAATATTCAAAGGTCTAATCAATTTGAAAATGTCTGTTTTGTATAATAATCGGCTAATAAAGCTAGATTTTAATATATTTGGAATGACAACAGTCAATCTCACTCACCATGATCAGATTGGAAGGAAACGGTTAAAAGAAATTCCCATATGGAAATGTTAAAACAATTGGCAATTAGTTTACCCTACAGAATAATACTTTACAAAGAATATCAACTCATTCTTTCTCTTCTCCTTTCTCCGGCCTCACAAGAAATGTTCAATTATTTGTAGGACAACATGAGATATGTGAATGCTATGTGTCCTCAAATATTATATGCAAGGCGATGAATAACAGGTCACCATATCTCACATGTGATAGACTATTATCAAACATTGGTTTGGAAGTCAGTACTTGGCTTGTAGGAGCAGCTGCACTGTTTGGAAATGCTTTGTTCTGGTATGGAGAATGGAAAACACTAAAAACGTAGTCCAGAATTTCTTTCTAATGAACCTTGCTATGTCGGATTTCCTTATGGGCATCTACATGTTAGTCATTGCTTCTTCATGCTGGTGTTTATTTCGGGGAATCTTTCCCTATGTATTCTGAAACATGGCGATCTGGCATAACCTGCAGAATTGCTGGGGCAATATCAATAACATCAAGTGAAGCTTCCGTTGTTCTTTGTAACATTAATCAGCATTGATAGGTTTATACATCTAAGATTTCCATTTGCAACATACACAATTAACAAACGATCTGCAACAATAACTTTTGGGGGGGATAACATTGGGTTATTTGTTCAATAGCGTTGGGTAGAGTTCCAGCCCCTTTATTGGGGTTACTTTAAGTTTTATGATAACTCCCATGTATGTATTGGTCTACCACTAGCTTTAACTAAACAATACTTCACTAACCCACATCATACAGTATACTTACTACCGAAAAAAGCTTTTTATTTTGAGGCTCATGTTACTACTAACCTTTCAAGGTCTTTTTAATGGCCTGTATTTCTCAACTGCAGTTTTTTTCTTGGTCTTAACTGCTTTGTTACTCATGAAACTGGGCTGCTACATTGAGATACTGAGAGCCGTTAGAAAGTCATCAAACAAGTCTGGTCGTACCCGTGAAATGACGCACATATCAAACCTGACTGCTAAGGTTACAGCTATCGTGGCTACTGACATTTCTTGCTGGTCTCCGGTTATTCTCCTCGGGATTTTAGTGCAAACAAGGGTATTGACTCTCCCACCATCAGTGTATGCATGGTCAGTGTCTGTCATTTTACCAATAAATTCTGCTATTAACCCTACTTTGTACACCATTGCAGAAATCATCTCCAATTATCGGAATAAACGAGCTGAAAAGAGAGAGTCCCACAAGGGATTGGTCTGAAACGGACCGGGTAGTAAGTTTGTAATTGTAAAAGCATGAAAGGTTCTCATTGAAAGGCCCAGCGAATGTTTGCATAACACTGTTCATGACTATCAGTTTGTATTATGTATTGCCAATGTAAGTTTGTATAATACTGCATATTTTGTTATCAACATTAATGAGTTACGGGACGGATTTAGTTAACGCTGTGTACGTAGACGTAATGTTACACTGTAGAACAAACAACTAATTGGACATGTTGGATAAGCGTTGTCAAGTTTACCTTAACTGTTTAACGTAAAAAGATCCTAATCACACTAAATTCTTTTTTTTGTATATGGGAAATTATGTGCAATCCGACACGTTTGCGTAAAAATATGCAAATGAGGGATAGCCCCGAGGGCGGCAATTTTGGGTGTTTCTCTTTTTGCAAAATACCCGTAACTAAGGCCTACACTCGTTGCTAAGGAAACAAACATTATTAAAACATTGTAATTAGCATTTTGGATTCGTCATAGTTGTAAATACAAAGCTGATTATTGATTTCTTAAGGAAAAACATTTTAAGATTAAGATTATTTTGCTAGAAACAATTTATTGTAATAATTAAATTCTCCAATCCAAGGCCACATTCAAGGCAATCATGCCCTGCGACATGATAAGTGATAAAAATACAGGCATTTTGATTGCTCAATTCTGTCCCCGATTTCAAATAAAAAAGGGTCAATAGTTCTTACCACTCCAAATTCATAAGATGTTTATTGTGTGTTATTCATTCAATTAAGTAATCAATTATTATAACAATAATACACACGCTGAAAATAACAACAACAATTTTAATACCCATCAACATGGTCTGAAAGTAAAATGGAGGCTGATCTTGAAAATGAAATGAATAAATTAATTATCTATTGGTTTTGGTTCAAGAATACTAAAGTTATTGTTAATTAATATGTATTTTTGTACATATCAAGTGAAAGATATCAAACTTGTTGCAATTAATATTATTATTTACTCTGTCGTTACCACATAATAAGAGAAACGGTATATAGCCTTAGAGAAATACAACTCGCTGGTCTCTAATTAAAAAAAATGGATTCTTTTCACTTTGATGTGTAAATTTGCTTAAGTCAGTAAGTCCTGCGGTGTTTGTGATTCATGTAGTTAACTATGTTATTTCATTCAAAGGAAATAAATGTTTTGAAAACAAAATAAAAATAAATCTATTACTGTTAGTAAAATGGGTATGAATTAAAGTTTCAGGAATATGGTTTCATTACCTTGTGATGCATGCATGACCGCAGAGCAACAGGTGCAGATGTAACTGCGCCAATTCAGTATGGTTAGGATCAGCATAGGATTTGAACCAGTGGCACATACAAACCTAAAGACGCAAGGTACAAGGTTTTCACGCATGCGTAAATCGATTCTTACTGCGAGTCAACGACTCCTGCTAGTCAACGACGGCACCTCGCGCCTGCGTAGTACATTCCTATTTATGCAAATAACCAAAGGCTGCGGCATATTTATAGCGCTCCTCCAGCCGTCGGCTGACAAAGTTTGAATGAACCGCCTTGCCGTATACACACAACCTAAAGGCCTACCATGTATGTGCATATCATCATACTATGCTTGATCGCACCGCAACTGACCCTGCCGAGTAAAAACAGTTCTGCGCATATAATTATGACAATCATCAATACTCCCATTGCATTTCTCAATTGAAAATTGGTTCCACTGCCGAAAAATAGCCATGCATATTTGCAATGGCAAAGTAGTAACCGTAAATGTCACCATGCATAGATAACACAAGTGTGTTCAGAGTGGACCAAAATGAAAACCGACAAAAATATTACATCTCACTAGACAAATTATATCGCGCATAATCTACATAATTTAGGAGTACCTTTTGAACCATACATTTCTAGGATTGACTCATGGTGCAACGTTACTAACACAAAAACAACACCCCACTCACCAACGGCAAGTCCGATTTCAATTCCATCCTGGATTTGCCCATTATCATACCATATATTTTGACCACCTGAGGTCTGAAGAGTCTCTCGAACGTCATGAACACAGTTACTCAAGTAGCTCATAAAGTTTTGTATGCAATACATGTCCAGAGCTTAACTCTTCAGGAATCCGCTAAATGAAGGTCCAGGAACAATATTTTGTTGTCTCTGGGTCATAATTCACAACTGACGTAGAAAATGCTGAAATGGCCACGACCATGTGGGGGGGATGGGGTAACGCCCTTTTGAGCGAAGTAATACTGACTGTATCTACAGAACCATTGGACCTAGGAGGTTGCGAGACCACTCAAAATGTGCGGAATGCCACATTATGGGGGTCAGTAATACATTTTTATATCCAACGGTCAAAGGTTTTTAAGATAATTGTCAAAAACCGATTTCAGCATGTTGCGCACATTACAAATGAATTAATAAATGTTTTCACAGGGGGGGGGGGGGGGGGGGGGGGGGGGGGTATGCCAAACAGGAAGGAGTTTCACCCTACTACCTTGGATTTTGCTCATGTGTCTCCTCAGGGATAATTTTTAGGGTAACTAAGGGTAGGTCACAATAAAACATCATATTCATTTTCCTTCTCAAACGGCAGCCCGTCAAAATTTTGTGACCTTGAGCAAAACTGGGCAATATTAGGTGAAACCGTGCATTGGAAGTGCTGTTATAACAGTGTATTTGCTCCACAACTCAATCAGTTATGACGTTTGTATTGCACAAAGCTATTGAACATATGATCTCACTGGATTAGCACCGCATTTTAATATTACTCCCTTTCGTTTTCATGGGGGGGGGGATGGCCCATCATAAGTCAAATATATTTTTTTCCATTTTTTTATAGGAACTTAATAGCAAAGCTAAATGCTGCTGAAGGGTCTTTCAATGATCTGAAAGCACTAACTGCATGTCTGTGACCATGAAACAGGCAAAAAGAAATCAAGATTTTCACCCCCTCCTCAACGCCGCCTGGTGGGAATAGCGTCACTTTAAAGTGCCATTTTAAAGGTGTATTATCTCCAAAACTAAATCAGTCATGACCCTTGTACTACACAGAGCTATTGACCATTTGTGTCTCAACTGAGGAATAATCACAAATTTGGATGTTGTTTTTTTTTTCATTTGGGGAGGGGTCAAAATGCCCCGTCGTGCACACAAAATATTTTTATTCATTTATAGGGCCTATGGCAAGGGGTAAAGCGGCCTGAAGGATCTTTAATAATCTATATGCACGAACTACATGCTGGTTCCCCATTGCAGTAGAGCTAAAAATGTCATGACCCCTAAAAGTATGAAAAAGTTGGCTAAAATCACAAATTTTACGGCGCACTACCAGTACCGGATCCAATGGAGAGAGGGGCTGCCCCCCCACCAACACACACACACAAACAATGAATCGGTAAGGGAAACCAAAAATGGAAAGGAAAAAAGGCAGAGAAAAAGAAAGAAAAAAGAGGAAAAAAGAAAAGAGGAAAGAAGAGAGAAAAAGAAAGAAGGAATGGAAAGGAGAAGGGAGAAAGAAAAAGGGGAAGAAGAGATGAAGAAGGGAGAAGACGAAAAGAAGGAAACGGAAATTGGTGTCTGAAACACTAATTATTAGCTTCTAAAATGGCAAAAACCCATGATGGCTGAAAAAAATTGACATAAGGAAAAGAACCCTTACTGAAATCATTCCACGAGGATTGAAAAAATGTGGAGTTACATTCATTTTTTATGTAAAAACAGTAAAAACAGGAAAGAAGAGTTCCGGGGGGGGGGGGGGGTTGGCCATTTGTGGCAATGTATGAACAACGATGAGGACATTACGGCCAGCATTTTACCAAACTTGAAAAGCATGCTTGTCATCAGCTCACAGACCATTGCTATTGTATATGGCTAATCCCGACTAATCCATCGTTCACTTTCCAGATCAAGATCTACTAAAGCCTAAGTTACAATGCCTGAATCCCGCGTGTAGAAGTATATAGTCCGCCGTACTAGTCGGGAAAATTGGTGAAACAATAGGGGCAATCGATTCGGTTGACTCTACGCAACATTAGTTTCACGCATTTATTACGTTATCGTCTATGAACCCGACTGTGGCTACCGCAGGACTATATCTGCTTACACCGGCGCGTGTGAAAGACTATAGTAACTAATGTGGCGGAAGAAAACTAATGTTGCGTGAAGAGTCAACCGAATTGAGTGACTTCATTCCTTACCGTTGCAGCCGGAATGTGGAGTACGCCGGACTATAATTACTTCTCCACCGAGTCTGAATGATTGAATTTGTGTCACAAAAAAATGTAGATACACTGAATTCTTTCAGGGTGTGAAACACACCTGCCTTCTGCTTCCAGAAATTGCCACAAATGCCACCTCCCCTGGAACTCTTCCTGTTTTTCCAGAATGTAAAACATCCCAATTAGTCCAGAGGATAAGCAAAGAATCGTGCACTTTGTGATAGAACACTGGCACACAATTAATATGGGACTATAACTAGTTCAAAACGGGACCCCGGCTGGATTTGACTTGTGGCGGCCATTATGGTCATTTTCAAAATGGCAGCAATTTTAGTTTCAGTGCATCAGATCTCGGTTAATAATACTAACACGAGCTTGAGTGTTGTGGCTGTGCACGTTTTCAGTGTAATGAATCTAAATATGACGCTACTTTTTAAAGATCTAGTGTTTTCCAACATGGCGCCAATGTACACTAAAACTGACACTTTTGTTATAGTTTTACACAAAATAATGAAATCAATTTGATTTTTGTGTATATTCTTATGTTTTTAGGGTCAAAGAATCCAAATATAATATTAATTTTTAATAATATCTTTTGCAGCCATTTTATTCCAATATGGCCGCCAATTTACACCAAAATATCTTTGTTACAAATAATCATACTGAATTGATTGTTTGTGTCTATACCTATGTTGTCAAGGCCAACTAAACCAATTGTGATAATAATATTAAAGGGATATAAAGTGATCCACAGCCTCGTCCCCCAGAGTTACCTAAAAAAACGTTGAGATTTTTATATCATCTGAAATAATAAAAATAATAGTAATGCAGAGAACACAGCGCCTTACAACAAATACTTAAAATACGAAATTAATATACAAGACATACAGCATAATAAGGAAAACTAACAATTCCAAACTTAACAAACATTTAAACATCAGGAAATAAGTATGTTTTCAGAAGCCGTTTAAAGACACTGGTGGAAGGTGCCTCTCTAATGTTAACAGGACGCTTGTTCCACAGCCTAGTACCATTACGTTGAATGATCTGTCGCCAAATCTACGCTTGGTACGAGGAATAACAAGCCATGTAACATCAGAAGAAGACCGTAGCCTTCGTCTTGTATCATCAGAATTACTATCCAACACATTATACAAATTTAGACCATCAGTCAGGAATGATGGAGCCTGTCCGTGAAGAGACTTATACGCATAAAGAAGGGTTTTGTATCTGGTACGTTCCTTAACAGGCAACCAATGAAGAGTGATCAAAAGTTGTGACGAACTCTGGCCACGACCGCACGGGAACACCAAACGCGCAGCTTTATTTGCAAGCGCTGGAGCCTTTAAGATCTATTTCATTGGAGCCATATAGTAATGAGTTATAACCATTAACCCCGGCATTAACCATTAGTCCAAGCATAGTATTTGTGCCTGATCTTAATATTGCAATTTAATAAAGTGCGACATATCTACCGAAGTGCTCAGGGCGCAATGGAGCTTCTAAGGCTGTTACAACATTAATGGAAAATAAATCAGATTTTAGATGTACGAGGAAACCGAAGTTCTCGGAGAAAATGGCACAATGTATGGATCGGCAACCAAATTCACGTACAAACGTGACACTACCTCTACAAGAAATCGAACTATCGAATCGAAAAACAACCCTACTGTCCATGATACACTAGCATTTGTAAAGTAAAATTGCATTATGGTTTATTAAAATAGCCTCTATGGTCAAAAGACCAAACATAAATTGTGTATTAAAACAACTTTTAAATGACAATGATATCGCACATAAAAAAGAGTACCAACATTGGAGACTATAGTGGAAGAAGGATCCAAATGCCACTATTGTTCCGAGTCCATCTTAATAATCCTGTCAGCCTACTGATCGAGGGACTGCTGGAATGAGTTATCATCCACTGTAGTCTTAAATTGTATTATTGTACAGAATAACATTGTAGTAATTCCTACTAAAATATTTAAATGAGAGAAAATTAGTATATTATAATTTGAAGACATTACTATTAAATAAGATCAAACGCATTCGATTTTCAGTCTTTCACTGTAGTTCATATTAGCATCAGTTAACGTAGGCATTAATAGTAAAAGGCAGAGGTAATTCACTCAAAAAGGCAGAGAAATTGGAAACATTCCACTAACCATGCAAACACAAGATGCACTAGCCTAGCATCTATTTTGCGTGGCAGGTCATGTTATTCATGTATGGAGTCAAACAATTATCAAAGCACCAGAGTTGCCAAATCCAGCAGACTATTGAAACGTCCAATGCACAGTTCAATGTGTAATGGATGACTGTTTAAAAGGACTCTTCCACCAAATGGTGTAGCGAGTAACGTACCATGCAATCATCAGTTGAAGCAAGGGATGCAGAGGACGGTTAAAGATACTCTTGAAATGTACAACGCTCAAGTGTGATGGATCTGAATGAAACTTATTAAATCGATTTTAGATCCGTGTTGCAATACAAGAATCAAGTTTACTTCAGCGTGGTTCATACTTTATTTGAAAATGGCGGCTTCCAGGAGTAACCTATTTTCATTTAATTTACCAATTACAGGGATCTTGTCAAGTATATATAATAGTGCAATTATGTAACAAAATAACATCTCAAAAGTTAATAGACTGACTATTCCCTTTAAGCAAATAGTCTTGATTTTAACTCAAAATGGCTGCCATATTGAAAAACACAAGGACTGACACAAGCTGTTTCAGAATGTATGTCATATTCGGACTTCATGATCCTTAAAACATAAGTATAGACACTAAAATCTAGTCAATATCATTTTGAGCTAGGTGTAAAGAAAAAAATGTCAATTCTAATGCAAATTGGCGGCCATGTTGGAAAACAAAATACCTGACCGAATATATTTACAAATTTAGTCATATTTTATAAAACACAAGGACTGACACAAGCTGTTTCAGAATGTATGTCATATTCGGACTTCATGATCCTTAAAACATAAGTATAGACACTAAAATCTAGTCAATATCATTTTGAGCTAGGTGTAAAGAAAAAAATGTCAATTCTAATGCAAATTGGCGGCCATGTTGGAAAACAAAATACCTGACCGAATATATTTAAAATTATGTCATAGTTGGATACCCTGGCATTCAAAACATGAGAATAGACACACAAAATCAGTGTTATAACCGAAATATGAGACATTGACAATGTGATTTGCAGCCATTTTGAAAAATTGTCACCACGGCCGCCACAAGTAAATTTTAGCTGGGGTCCCGTTTTGAAATAATTGTTTGTGGTCCAATACTTAATCGTGTACCGAAATGCTATACTTAACCCTCTGGACTAAAATGTTTTCAAACCTCGTGGAAGGTGATTTCAGTAAGGGTCCTTTTCATTATGTCAATTTTTTCATGCCATTATGTCCCTTTAAAGAGTGCCTTTTAAAATGCAATAAGTCCTTCCTTTCTACATGGCACGTCGTCTCAGTTTTCAGTTTGGGTAATTTTAGCGACTTTTTTTCAGGTGGGGAATTCGGGGGGGGGGGACTTTTAGGGGGCATGGACATCTTTGATATTTTACCTGTTTCATGGTCACAGGCAAGCAATTAGGTGCTCTTATATCATTTAAAGACCCTGGGAAAATATATTTTCACTTGAACGATGACCATTTTGACTCCCCCCCCCCCATGAAAACGAAAAGAGTAACATTAAAATGCTGATTATATCGCAGTTGAAATCCACATGGTCAATAGCTCTTTGCAATACAAATGTCATAACTGATTAAGTTTTTGTGGGGAAAAGCAAATTACACTGTTATAACAGCCTTACAAAGACACAGGTTGTTCACCCTAACATCTTCAATTTGCTCAAGTCACAACATTTTGACGGGCTGCCGTTTGAGAACGGGAAGGAATATGAATTTTCTGTTGTGATCTCCTTTAGTTCCCGCCAACAAATCCTTAGGAGAGAGCAAAATCCAAGAGGTATGGTGAACTCCCGCCTGTTTGCATGAAAGCCTTATGAATTCATTCATACTTGTAGAGTCCGCAACATGCTAAAATCGGGTTTTTACAATTATCTTAAAAAACCTTTGATTTTTGATATAAAAATGTATTACTGACCCCCTATAATATGGCCGTTCTGCCGTTTCAGAGTGGTCCGCAACTTCCTAAGGGTTCTGTAGATACAGTCAGTTGTACTTCGTCAAGACAAAAGTTTTGTTCTTCGTCAGGGATTCTGACCTGCCATCCAGTTGACTCATTTGTGTTGATCATATTACTGCGGCCAAATGGAAGTCAATCTGGTCCTGCACACTCGCAATCTCATGCAGACGCCCTCAATATCCGTGTGGCATTTGCAAAGAAGAAGTGGAGGAGGATGCAAGAGCGATTCTGTGTGATGAATGCGAGTTGTGGTAACACACAAATTGCGTAGAAAATGACACAGATTATAGCTTGTCAAAAACCTAACCCCCCCAAAGCTTCTCTTGGGTCTGTTTCGGGTGTGGATTTGTAAATTTTGATTCATCCTTTTCAATACCCAAGCCCATAACATACCTCAAATCCATTTTCAACCCTATCTGATCTTGATGATAGTATTGTAGAGAACGTGCACGGTGGTGTTTTCCAAAACTTGGACCCAATTAAGAAAATGTTTCAAATTTCCAAAAGATGACACAAAGTAAAAATCGAAACATCATGTGAGAGGGATGATACCAACTGCAATGGGGGGATAACAAGATAGCAACATTACAGTTCAAGTTTTCTTGCCCAACAAATACAAAGATGACAAGCCCTATCGTGGAGCCCAGAGTTAGGGCAGGGGTTACATGAAAGTCCAATGATGTTACAGTTGATGCTGAGACTGTGTTTTTTCTCTCGAACAGAGGTTTTCTTTCGCCGTGCCTGTTTAAAGTTACCAGATGCTTGATGAACTAGAGAGCACTAAGTTGATTTACTTGCACGCACTGTTCGAGCTGCCTTAAGTTTGATGTTACTCCACTGAAGATTGGCCGTTACGCTGTCTTTGAAACGTTTCTTTGCGTCGACCTCTGGTCTTTTTCCTGATGGTGAGATCCCATAGAGAGCCTGTCCAGGCATGCAGTGTCATCTATGCAGTATAAACACAGCTGTTTGAAAGAACAAAAAATATCAACGGCGAACACACTTTTGGACCAATTTGGAGTATTACATCATGTGGTAATGATGAAATTTCATTGCCAGGGAATTGATTTTTCGTGAAAATCGAGTTTAACACGTCTTTTAATGGGAAATAAGCCTATAGAGGGCGCTATTAAAAAATACAAATCTGACTTTGTAGGGCCTATGCAAGCTGCCCGCTATGGATTTTTCTGTTTTTGCGGAGGTAACAGCTCTTGCAGTCCCTACTTATCAGTTGTTCAACATTGTCAATCATTTCTTAAATTGGGCTCTAAAATAATAGACAATTACATGGGGTCGAAACAGACTGTGATACATGCGTCTTCCATTATACGAGGCCTGTTGGATGAGCACTGACTCATGCTTGTAGAGACAGCTCTGTCTAGGATGGATGTTTGCTTACATTGATCTTGCCAGAATATTCCTAATAGGAACACAAAGGACGCATGGGGAAAACTTGCCACTTCTTGATGGCCTGCGGTACAAAGGACCAGGCTCACATCGTAGAGGAGAGAAGGGATGTCCACTGCATTGTACACTTTCAACTGGTTGGCGTATAGGATGCTGTGCTGGTTGAGTACTTTGTTGGAAAGTATTCCCAAAGCTCGGCTGCTTTGTTGGATGTGCACGTAATTTCATTTATTGTCAAAGAGGAGCACATTGCAATTGTGCTGCCCAGCTACTGAAATCAACATTACAGGGAGCTGTGGGTCATTTGATTGTGAGTTTGGGCAGGAACGCTGAGTTAAACCACAGTCTAGGGAGAACTCTGGTCGTTGCCAAGCCGATTGTTGAACCAAACAATGTTGAAGCTTCAGAGAAGCTGTCGAGCATCACTTGAAGGTCACCTTCGGAATGTGCCATAAATGCACAGTCATCAGGAAAGCTTCCTTGATTAATTCTTGAGATGGTTTTGTTTTGACCGAAAGACATTGAAGGTCAAAGAGAGAACCATCAAGGCGCTATCAGGTGTACACTCCCTTGTAAAGTTCTTGAACCGTGTGAGCTAACATACAAGTGAAGATGTTGAAAAAGACTGGTGCAGTATGCATCCTTGCTTCACGCTGTTACTGGTATCAAATTATTACTTGTCCGTTCGACAGTACCTAGCCTTTCATTCTTCATGGAAGAGCTTGATGATGATCACTATCCACATGCCACATTGGCCTTATGTTCACCGTGTCTAAGGCCTTTTATAAAGACACAGTAGAGAGGTATGTTTTGCTCAATGCACTTTTCTTGGATTTATCGCACAGCAAAAATCATGTCGGTGGTGTTTCGATCACACTGTGACTCTGGAAGGATTTGCTCTGAGACATGAGCCTGTTTAGGAGAACTTGTGCAATTATCTTCCTGGCAATGGAGAGGAGCGAAATGTCCCTATACTTTTCACAGTCTGCATTGTGAAACCATCAGCACGTCACAGAAATCAGCTGGCATGCTTTCTTCTTCCCAGATGGCTTGGAGTTGAAAGACATGGAGTGCATTTGGTCCTACTGCTTTGTACATCGCAGCTGGGATACCATCCTTTCCTGCTGCTGCTGTCTGAAGTGGTCTGGTATAGAAGCCAAAATGGCCATTGTCTAATCAGGGCATTTCATCCCTAATTTATGTGCAACTGATTTAGCAATCCTGTTATTTAAAGGCTGACTCAGAGATTTCCCGATGAGGGCGCACTCATTTTTCAAAGAAATCATGTTTTTTGCATGTACATAATGCTTGTCCATATACTAATCACTTTGTGAAATAACTAAGCTCAAATCGAAGTCCTTCATATAGAAAATCACAGCTTTGTTATAAAATTCCGGATCCGGAATTTTTGTTATACACGGTATCCTATGGCACTGTTATACTGTGCACAAATGTTTACGGCATGAAAGCGGAAAAACGGATTCATCTCTAACTTTGGAATTAGGCATTTTAGATGACTATCTTTAGTTCTAGATGACTATTTTTAATTAATTACTACACAAAAAAATTGTATTTAAAAAAATCTCTGAGTCAGGCTTTAACCAGGGATGTGTGTGACTGTTGTTTGTGTTAATCTTCTTTTGCACAGAAAGTCGTAGCGTTTCATTGATGTTGTGATGAAGTTGTTATAAACACTATTTGGATTCGTTTGTGACAGTGTGCTTTTCCATGATGATTCAGTGCTAAATCTAATGTTGCTGTTGAGTATATTGTGTTCCCTGTAGTCGCACTGCACATTTTCACAAAATATGAAACTTCAATTTGCTCGCAAATGATAGTCTTAGTGCTGCAGCACCAACCAGTTTAGGAGAGTGGTACCGGGGTTGGAATAATAACATTTGTCATCATAGCTAAAATTGACGTAGGGATGTGGAGTTCATGAAAACGGGTGATGACAAAATTAAAAGTGGTGGCAATTTGCATACGACGCCATTTTCCAAAACGGAAGCCATCTTAAAGCCAAAAACACCTAAGAAGACAATTTTGGCGTAAAATAATGTTTTTTCTCTGTCAAGGAGTTCAAAACAATTATTCGCTTAACTATTAAATGTTGCATGTTCGATATTTTTCAAGATGGCTGACATTTTATTGACATAAACCTTACATTTCTTAATATATAGCCTATGAAGATGATTGTGGTGTCAAATTAAAGATTTTCTGGGTCAAGGAGTTCAATAGAACTATTTACAAAACTGTCAGATGAATATAAAAGTAATCATGGCAGTTTTCATACGTCACTATTTTCCAAGATGGTCAACATATAAAAGAGAAAATTGTTTATACCTCATGCTATACAGCACCTAGGATGACGATTTTGGTGACAAAGTGGATGTTTTTTAGATCAAGGATTTTAACAAAACTGTCAGATGACTCGTGAGTCATGTAATTCATGGACTACCAATGTGACACACAAAATAAGACACCTTGACTACTCTATATGTATTCACCCAAAACATATATCTGGAATTGTATGGGAATTTTGATATTTAGGCCTGTATTAATAGAAACTATTACTTGTCAAGAGTAAAATGGTCCCGAATTTCAAACAATTAAGGGCCATTCTCCGCTAAAGTGTTCAAAAACGATTTTTCGTGTCGCTCACAGTCATACACGGTTTAAAGCCTGTTTTGCTCGTTAAGAATGAATGCTTATTAATTTAAATTATACTTAAGAGTTATGCTTTCAAAATGATCTGGACTAGAAGTTGTAACCAGGCAAGAAAGTATCAAGCAATAAGGATGATGATGCATAATTCTTGTTTTTCGCCATGTCGTCAGCCCAAATCCATTCTTTAAAATGTGTCCCTGCTCGTTACACAAGAGCGCATATCACAGGTAACATGACATTTTTATCAGCCTCTATTATGTCCTAATTATAAAGTTAAAAACACGATAACATTGGATTATTAAAGTTTTGTAAGAGTTCTCTGAGAGCATGTCGCCAATATCACAGACAGATACGTTAACATAATTCAAATTGATACAAAATTACCAAAAATAACGGTAGAAGAATGTTCCAATATGCAATAAATCAAGCATATGTCAATGTTATATTATACATGTTTTGCATAGAAATCCGGTTTTGAAGTAACAATTTCCAGGCCTGCTAATGAAAGAAATCCCTCATGTTACGTTCATACCGCGACAGATACGTTACGTACCTATATCGCAGCGCTCTTGCTAAACACCGCGGCACATGAAGTCGAATACCACACCATGCTTTAGTATGATGGTAATAACTGATAAGATATAGAGATTAAGACGGTAAAGCATGTACTTTTATTAAGAACGGCACGATTAAGAAAAAGGTCGGCCAGATACATTACACAGATACGTTACTTTGGTGTTAACGTTAGGCAATATACTAAAAATCGGATACTTTTTTAAGATCACCCATGCATTGTTCCGTGTTCTGAGAATATTAAAGTTTACGATTTTTAATGATTTTCAGGAATTCATTAATGTTGATATTTGGTCATTTTGGAGACCAAACCTGAAGACTTTAACGGAGAATGGCCCTTAAATGGTCATGGTCACGTGTACACCTATCGGTAGTCAATGTTTGGGGGTTTTCGTTCATAGGGGCCATAAAGCGCAGTTAGGAGGTTCTAAGAAGGAGTTACTGAGGATTCTGTGTTGGTATTAATTATCAAGCATCTGGGTTAATATATTTTATCACTTTGCCACATTAAGCCTGACATTGCAGTAAGTTAACACTCTTGGGTACTTGTACTTAAAATATTGGGCTATCTTGGATAAAAAGTGAAAAATGCAAAATAAACAATACTTTTATATTCATCCTACAGTTTTGAGAATAGTTTTATTGAACTCCTTCACCCAGAAAACACTTATTTTGACACCAAAATCATCTTCTTAGGTTATACAATAAGCAATATACGGTTTTCTTTGACGAGATGTCGGCCATCTTGAAAATAGCTGTGCATATAACTTTCCACGATTCAGACAATTCTGGCAATTGTATATTGAACCTCTTGACCCAGACAACATACATTCCAACACTATGTTACCATAGTAGTGCTATTATCTTTAAAATGGCGGCCATTTTGGAAAAATGTTGGTTTATGCAAAATGCCATCCCTTTTAATTTTTGTCATCACATATTTTCATGAACTACACAACCTAATGATCAATTTTAGCTATGATTGCAAATGTTATTATTCCGGCCCTGGTTGGTAGAAATCTGAGGCCCTTCTTCACCTGATGCTGCAGCACTATCTTGGCCATTGGATGAATTGAGATATATTTTACACATAAAAATAACATACCCCAAAACAGATGGACATTAATAAAACGCTAAAGGCCTCCAGGTAACTTTAAGTTTGCCGTAGACAAGTACTCATTGACATTAAAATGACAAAGGTCACAGACCGGTCAAACAGGGTGCATGCTGTGAGAATCAACTCCAGTGTGTTTTCTTGTGTTAAAAGCCATTTCAAAAGTCTGCTGAATGTCGCTGGAGTCATTTTATTATAAAATTGTGTTAACCCATAAGGGTGCTCATTGGTTTAATCATTTCAGGTGAAGGCTAATGTATATAAAAGCTTTACAACAATGCAAAAATATCAATTTTGAAAAATTTTAAGGGTGCACTATTTTTCAATTGTGCCAGTGTCTCTTTAAGGAAAACTGTTTAGGATGTTTATTTTTCATAGGTATGATATTATTATCCCTTTTTGTTCATGCAATATGATCAATGGCTGCAGGCTGAGTATGGTATGGCATCAAAACCATTGATATTTTTCGCTGTGACTCTGAGTAATGGCTATGTATGAGTTTGATCATCATAGCCATTTACACCTAGTAATGCAAGGCACCAAAACATGTCTAGTGAATGTTGAGGATTACAATTTGTATTTTTTTTTCACTTTTTGATTTAAAAAACCCGGACAATTATGATATTGAGAGCAAGTTCTCATTTTCTCTCTCGGAGTTTGGAGTGATTTTACTGACTTCCTCCAAAGAATTTAGGGTCAATCAGTACACAGTGGCATAACCAGTGGGGGGGGGAGAAAGTTGACCCCCCCCCACACCTAAAAATCAGCAAGGGGAGGAAAAAATGAGAAGGGAAAAAAGGAGGAAGAGCAAAAAGCAAAAGAATAAAAAGAAAAAAAATAAAGAGGGAAGAAGAGAAAGGGTAATGGAAAGGAGAAGAGAAAAATAATGAAAAAGCGGAAAGAAAAAACTAGGAGCTTCTGGAAGCTAGATCATCTCCCCTCAAGCCGGAATTGATTAATTAGATAAATTAATCAGCACACTGAGAACTCCTTCCTGGATCCTGCATCAAGCCAGATTTTTTTGGTATGTTATACATGTCAGTACAAGAATCGGGAAATCTCTTCAGTCTTGCCCCCAAATGCAGTCATGTCTGGTTACGCTCCAGACTATGCAAAATTAACACCAGGCACTTAACACTTGATTTAATATCACACACTCACACAATGTTCAACTTTTTATTGCACAGCTGTTCAGTCATTGTTGTATACAACAGTAACAAATTAACACATGTATGTATAATACATGCTATACAAAATTACTTTTTCCATCACACCTATGTTTCATAGCAAGGAAATGTAGGTAAAAAAAATGCAAATGGTGTGCCCGCAGGTGGAGTGCCCATCTCTCTGTCATTGGCGTTTGGCCCAGACTCCCTCATGTAATGTTGCTGTGGGAGGTTCGCCACTCCTCCTGCACAACGAGTCTGTTTTGCATTCCCAGCACATGCCGGTACCCATTTATAATCCTGGGTGGAGAGGCAAACGAGGTAAAGTGCCTTGCCCAAGTGCACAACACATTGGCGACAGCGGGGCTCGAACCCACAACCTTATGCTTATGAGGTGAGCGCTGATGCACTGCACCACATGTGCCCCTAATGTAGGTACTAGTGTATTATTACATTAAAAATTAATTTTTGTCATGTTTGATGAGTTAAATTTCTAGAGATCCCTATCACATTTATGCTATTTCGTTAGAACAGGTTGCTTTTGTATAAAAAAATTACAGAGTCAATGACCATGCTAAATATTTGGTAAGATAACACACAAAAATAATTGAATCTCATGTACAAGATATATTTATAAATAAATAATGTACAAAAACTTAATGGCATTAGTAACATCTGATCTTCAATAGAAAGGTGAAATATGTGCCAAAATCAAAGGATCTAAGGATTATTTTCATTTGACAAATCTATCAAACAAAGATATGAGCTGATATTGATATATGCTCTTAATTGCACTGTAATGTAATACCCAAACATGATCAATACACATACCAAATATGGTAACTCCCAAACATGTAGTAATGCAAGGGGATACCAAATATCATAGTTTCATTGACAAATATGGTGATGCCCACAGGTATGGTAATGACAAGAGGTGGTTATGCCTTCTCTTTAGCCTTCTACTCTAATTAATTCTATGATACTGTCAAATACCATACTAAATACCAATTACATATACAGATACATGATTGTGTG
Organism: Ophioderma brevispina; assembly: GCA_023653785.1. Taxonomy (NCBI): domain Eukaryota; kingdom Metazoa; phylum Echinodermata; class Ophiuroidea; order Amphilepidida; family Ophiodermatidae; genus Ophioderma; species Ophioderma brevispina. The sequence goes on from JAMKCH010079409.1 coordinate 51,998, forward strand.
CAAGTACATTCAAATGTATAAAAATATGTACTATATGTGGTGGTACAAATTGCTTATCACAAGAATACAAGGGGTCCTATTGCAAATATGTACATTTAAGGATCTTGTATAAAGTTATATTTCAGGTTTTTCTTTTTCTTTCTAAAGTGGGTAGCAAAATTGACTTTGGCAAAATACATTTGTGTCGCACACTTCGATACAGATTTCATAAACTTTAAATTTTGCCACTTTACTAAAATCTCAAAATATAATGCATTATTCCTAAAAATATTTATTTTATTCCAATTGCTAAACTTGGAAAGCTCACACTTTTCATGATTATAAAACATTTAAAACACCATAATCTTATGATACTGGTTAAAGGTGGGTGACCTAATCTACAACCACCTCTCCACCACTTTACTCCATGAAAATGAAGATTTTGGTATCAGAAGAAAGTTCATATTTTACTCATTACCCTATTGAAACTTTGGGCCCAAGAAATGTTTCCTTTTGATTTTATGAACAAAAACGTCTCACAAGTGTGGTATACCACATTTATTAACACACACAGGCTATGGGCCATTTTAGTAAACATTTTTGCTACTGCTATCCAAATGGCTGGGCAGATTTAACTCAAAATTTGTAATCAGATGTTTTTGGTGATATGCTTCCATGTGAAGGATAAAACATGAAAATTTGGATCAAGGCCGGGGCACCCAGTGACTAAGAAGATCTAAAAATAATTGTTTGTGATACATGCACTATTGGGTCTTATCATGGCCATGTATCACAAAGATTAACTTTTAGACCTATTTAGTCATCCTAGAGCTATCAATGGGACCCTCCGTATTTCTCATAATTTGTTTTCCCTACTGACCCAGGGCCGTACACAGGATTTTTTGGGGGAGTGCAGGACTTCAAAAAAGTGGACCTAACCCCCTAAATGGTCATTGTTGACATATACTTTGAACATATCATCACCAAAAAGTGGGACTTTATTAAGAAATTTCTTTTTATCAAAAAAATCAGCAAAAAGTGGACCTTTTCCCCTTTGTCAAATTTGGGGAGTGTGACTGCACCCCCTGTGTATGGACCTGCTTAAAGACACTATCAGTGATTTGAAAAATATTTGAAATTTGCAGGAATAGCTGAAAAGTGAAGGGTAAGTCTGTAGAATTCTCATAAGTTACCTTTTCCAGCTGTAGAATTGACAGAAAAGGAAGAAAACGGCAGTGTTCCAAGATACGATTCTCCATTCAATTACGTGTTGTAGTAAGTGTCCGTTCGGACAGTAATGACTAAAATCTCCGATTCTGTCCTTATTAGGTTGCTTCTGGTCTTATCATTTGCAGGGTATGTTAGGATACCTGTACTTGTTGCATACATGCACAAATCTGATTTTTGATGATTTTTTCGATTTGCTGATTTAGCAAATCACTGATAGTGTCTTTAAATCTTGTGAGATCGCCCCCAAAATCTGTTGATATTGACTCAGCACACCCAGCCCCATCCACGTAATTATGTAAAAATGTACCACGTACATGTATCACAACATTGTGGTTTTGGCAGATGTACCATGCCTATTTTTGATGCTAGCGATGCAAAAAAGGTCAAACCTGTATTCTTGAAATCAACAGAAAGTTAAGTAATGCTACATAGTTTGTTCTTATTAAAATGCAAACAAAATTATTGTTCTTTATTGAAGATATTGTTTATGGTTTATTCATGGTGATCACTATTTGTTCTTACACACATGTATAAAAATATATATTCATATCAATAATACTCATTGTGAAAATGTGGCCAAATATGTTATGGAATAACTGTAGAAGGTAAAAATTATATTTACTTCATTTGTGGCTGGTATACACTATACAAATAAAATACTTTTATCAAAATCAGGTGAGATGTTGAGACCTCAATGGGAATGTACCGTATTGGGTTTTTTTAAACCAAATTATTCCAGAAAATACTGAAAATTATGCCAAACATGTAAATATACACTGATACTTAAAGGTGCAACATGAGATTTACCCCCGGTGGTGTCACTCATATTGACAATGTGTACGCATGATCCCTTTTCGCGAAAAAAGGGTGTATTTTGAAATTATGTTCGCGAACATAAATGTTCGCGATTTTTGCAAAAAAGGTCCTTTTTGTCAACCATGTACTCGATATTTTTTAAAAAGGGTATATTTTTAGCTATTTTTTTGTGAACACGAAAATGTGAAATCCTAAAAAAAAAAAAAAAAAAAAATTGAAGATATTGTTTATGGTTTATTCATGGTGATCACTATTTGTTCTTACACACATGTATAAAAATATATATTCATATCAATAATACTCATTGTGAAAATGTGGCCAAATATGTTATGGAATAACTGTAGAAGGTAAAAATTATATTTACTTCATTTGTGGCTGGTATACACTATACAAATAAAATACTTTTATCAAAATCAGGTGAGATGTTGAGACCTCAATGGGAATGTACCGTATTGGGTTTTTTTAAACCAAATTATTCCAGAACAGTGGCGTAACCAGCGGGGGGCAGGGGGGGCACAAGCCCCCCCCAAACGGAACCCTTGCCCCCCCCCGCTTTCCCCCCAAATGAACTGACCTTTTGTACAGTGTCTATGGAGAAGGACCCAAATTAGCCCCCTCAAAAAATGCCTTGGCACCCCTTCTGCCCCCCATTTGCAAAGGTCTGGTTACGCCACTGTTCCAGAAAATACTGAAAATTATGCCAAACATGTAAATATACACTGATACTTAAAGGTGCAACATGAGATTTAACCCCGGTGGTGTCACTCATATTGACAATGTGTACGCTTGATCGTACCCTTTTTCGCGAAAAAAGGGATGTATTTTGAAATTATGTTCCGCGACACATAAAATGTTCGCGATGTTTGCAAAAAAGGTCCTGTTTGTCAAACATGTACTCGATATTTTGTAAAAAGGGTATATTTTAGGCTATTTTGTGTGAACACGAAAATGTGAAATCATAGAAAATTTACCAATTTCTCGCTTAATTTAATCCATATTACATTTTGTCATGTTTTTGCCCCCCAAAATATTCGCAACTCCGCTGCGAAAGTTCAGGTAGGATCCCTTGTATGTTTACATTTCCGTCATGAATAAACAGGGGTTTCCCCAAGTAGAGGACCGCTGATTCCTGGTCTTTTTATCAGCAATATCATAAATGCAGCCGGTCTGTGGAACCATGACAGGCAGGGTACTCATGAATTCATCATGGCGCTGACCACAAAGGCAAGGGCCACATTCGTCTCCAGGGCAAGAAATGCCGTGAAATATTGCGACTGTCCTCTAGGAGTATATGTACAAGAAACGTCATGATAATAAGGAGCTAACTGTTGTGCGCAACGCAAGCAAGGAATTTCACGCATTGACACAGGTTATTGGGAAAGATCATTTTAAGATGGGATGAATTCAGTATTCTGCCACATCCATGACATCCTTCCTTCAATGTGCAGTTTATTATGTTGAGGCTGCCGAATTCATAGGGTGGCGGCACAATACTAAATTCCTTCCCTGTTATTTGTTTTCCTCATATATATTAGGCCTAAAGATGGTATTAAAACAGTTAAAAAAGGACAACAGAGTTCATCTTTGAAAGAAAACATGTTTTTGTGTGTGTTCTTGAAATTTAAAAAAGGGGTGATTTTGTAAAAGTGTACTTGAAATGCAAAAAAGGGTTGTTTTTAAAGGTTAATTTGTACCCATTTTCATGTAAAAAAGGGGTCAAAATTGCTTAGAATGTACTTGAAACCACGCGAAAAAGGGGTATTTTTTTGACTTGGGGAACGATCATGTGTTACGCCTTTCAATAGGAAGTGACACCACCGGGGATTTAACATATCAGGTGCCCCTAAAAAATCGAAAGTGCTGATTTTTGCCCTGCTGTAAAGCTTTCCATTAAAAATATCCCCATCTGAAAGGATTAAGCTGAGAAATGTTTATTTGGTACAAGAATTGTGAAATTTCTAATTTCCTATAGGAGCAAATACGAAATTCAGGTTATGTTTTACATTGAAATATAATGCAAATGCAAATGAAATGCAAATCAAAATCGCATTTTCTCTTTTTTAAGACATTTCTGCAGCGAAATACAAGGCAAGAAATCATTGAGCGTCTAATTTATATGAAATTACTATTATGACACAATATTTGGGTGCCCTCAAAATCTCTCATTGCACCTTTAACTATCATGATTGCAAAATTGGTGGCAGACTTGTCAGCTTGAAACGATCATGTGCAAAACCCACCTAGAATGTTGTCAAATTATAGTGTTGATTTACACAGAAATTCCATTGCTACATGTAAAAGTGTAGACCATTTCAGCATGGACACAGTAATATTGTCGATGTTGTTGAGCCAGGCAGGTGAAACTCTGTACAAATGTCCATAGAGGATTTTGAGTATAGCGCCACCTATTCTTTAAGTTCCAGATTTCATACAGTATGACATATTTGACCAGAGATGACGTAAATTACACGTAGGACTGGCAATCTCTGAGGTACTGCTTTCAGGCAGTATGCCTCCACTCTCTTGATCGAGTTGCATATCCCGATTTATTTAGAATTCCTGGCTGAGCTTGTTCAAACATCTCTGGATCTGGATCAATTTAACCTCCAGTAAAGCGGGTTCCTGCATCACACGAGAGGACTCTGGTACCTAGAGTGATGAGTGCAGGTAACAGACCCGGGATGATCCCCTAGTCTTTTCAACGAGGTCCGCAACTTTTTACGGGCTCAGGATTGCCTCCACCGATGCACGGGACCAAGGGCTTTACATGACTCTCCGAACCATGAGGCGCCGGGCACCCATTGCATATACCTACACATTCTACACAATGGGTGGGAGAGATGAGAAATTCCATAATCACTCATGCAATTATTTGCAATTTCTGACCTTACAGGAACTATTTGAGTATGACCAAGAACCTGATTAACACGGGGCTCGAACCAGGGCCGCTTGGTTGATGTTATACCCTGCCAACGGTTCAGCGCCTTAGACCACTCGGCCACCTTGCCTTATAATAAATGAAATAATTATTATTATTATCCTTTTTGTGCGGGAACACCAGAGTATTCCTGTTGGTGCTGGCTACAGTTTGCAATGGAAATTTAACTGAACAAATTGTCCTATAATAAATGCCCCCTTTTTGAAAAAAAATTGACACCTCCAGGGCATTTATTACAGTCAATACAGCAAATGGGTTTTGTAAAGTCCAATACTTGGGGATAGTGTTAGGCCAGAGAGTGTTTTGAATCAATCCCAGAATGCATTGCAGTGTGCCTATATTGTACTGTACTAAACACATGTCAGTACTTAGGGGATAAAAAGTGTTCAAGAAGTTTAAGAACCACAAGATCTTTCATGATCATGCTGAAAATTCCCTAAGTACTAGCACCTTATGGGCCAAAAATGAGTGTAAAGGTCAGGGTTTTTATGTGTTAAGAATAGGATTTTTGAGGGATCACATGACCTTGTTGAGGTGAAACTAGTGCATTGTGGGATTGACTCAACACACCCTCTGGTGTTAGGGTTATTACCACATCCTCTATGCATTGCAAACATTTTGTTCATTTTCTTATTATATGGTGGTTTGTAAAAGTGTTCAGCCATACACATATATTCATTGCTTAAAGGGGCATTTTGTGATCCACAACCTCGTCCCCCCAACGTACCTAAAAAAGTTGAGATTTTTATATCATCTGAATCGTTAGCCTTAGTAAACCATGTTTACCTAATATTACCTGCAAATTCGGTCGAATCTGTTAGAAATTCGCAATTTTGGTAATTTTCTCTCGTAAACGGACAGAAATTACAGCACAGTGGTCTATGTGACTGTGGGAAACAAGCATTTGCTCATAACACAAAACCACAAAATTGGAATCAACTAAAATTTTGTGAATAAGCTTTACTCAAGGATATCTAGTGACCCATGAATAAAACAAAAGATGCTGGAATCACGAAATGCACCTTTAATAATATTATATTTTTCACTTTAAAACAGTTACTGTTTACTTGATTAAAAAAAAGTTATTCATAAAAGCAGTATGTTGTTACTGTTGAAGAACTTTGGTTTAATAGTTTATAGAAAAACAGGGCATCGGCATCAAGTAAGTGGGCACGTAGCACTATTTCTATTGTGTAGAACAGCAAAAATAAATACCTTACTAGGGAAGGACTGATGTTGCTGTATCTGCATTACACATATATTGATTCATGGACACACATATATTGATTCATGGACACACACAACCTTATACACACATATTCTCTTAGATGCTTGTGCTTCATACCTATGAATTCAAAGTACAGGGCTGGTGATTTCAGCTACTAGAATATTTGCCTTTGAGCTATCTTAGCAACCACCGAGTCATTTGTGATGATTTCAAATATGCTCATGGAAAAAGTATAATTTTATGATGTTTGGCTGTTTTTAAAACCGAGATTGTTTTTCTTATTTACTTGAAACTCAAATATGTTTTTTATATCACCAAAAAGCTTAGGTATCATTAGAGCACCAAGGTTTTCACATGTTAATCTACATATCATATGCTGCTCTTCAAAATAAGCCGTCATGGACCAGCATTGTTTAGAGTAAAGAGGACACTGAACCCAAGCTAAGGTAAGGTCACTTCAATGAAAAAGGGGCTTTACAAATCAGCTTTAGTCAATAGAGATGAGAAGCAAAAACACGCTTTCCACATGATTTTCTATGATCATATGATCTATGATTTTATTGTAGTTGCACCGGCATCCACTACTCAAAATATTGGACTGCCCATCCAATATGACACGATATTACTTTTATTCTCATTCTTACTTAGTTTGGTTGTTTTAATCACCAAAAATATTTTTCTTTCAATAATATATTAGTTAAAAAGCTAACATTATTCCGCCACTGTCAAAAATGAACCAACTGTACTAGCTGCGTGCACTGCGTACCTTATACGTGCGCGCGTAAACACCTGCGCGACGACGCACTATCTAATATTGTCTCATATTAGATAGGCAAGAAACCAATGATATTGCGTGTTTGCTTACAAAGCCCCGCTCACTGAATAAGAATATATATTAAAACCTTGAATCAAGATATAGATCTTCAGTATCTCTGTCCAAAGTATAGATGACATTACCTTGGTGTTTACAAAGACAGACTTCCTTGTTAGAAGCCCTGGAGGAGTGGGGACACACAACTTTGGGTTTGGTAGATGTGTGCAGTTTTGTGAAATTTGGGTCTTCAGAACTGAAATTTGACCAAATTTATAGCAAAATAGAGGTGAAAGAACTGACAAAACCAGCATTTTCCCAAATTTAGGTTTTTCCAACTTTAAGGCTGGAAATGGCCAGTGCACACAATTGTTGAAAAAGAAAACCCATGTGGGGTTGGCCGGATTTGAACTGGCAACCTCCGTATTACTAGCACAGCGCTCTTGCCAATGGAACTAACAAGCTAGGGATGGTAGAGGAGCGATAGATTTTAATCTATAGGTATTAAGTCGAGAGGTTATAAGGTTAAACTAGACGCCACAGTTGTGTTTAGCAAACACGGGTATATTCGCATGTGGCATGCAGAACATGCATGCCATGCAGAAATGACCCCTTAATGACCTTTAACCCCCATGCCGAGCACAAATTTTGTGAAGGGGCTTAAGCTGTTTCTTATACATAAGTCACGTGACCATGCAAAGTTGGGTATAGCAGCAATGATTTTTTAAAGATTTTTTACATTAAGACCGGAAGTTCCCCTTTAATAACCTTTGACCCCCATGTTGAGCACAATGTTGGTGAAGGGTCTCAAGCTCTTTCATATGCATGACTTACGTGACCATGCTACCTTGCATATAGCAGCTATGATTTTTTGAAGATTTTTCACATTAAGACCGGAAGTTCCCCTTTAATGACCTTTGACCCTCCATGTTGAGCACAATGTTGGTGAAGGGTCTCAAGCTGTTTCATATGCATGAGTTACGTAAAAAAAAAAAAAAAAAAAAACCTCCGTATTACTAGCACAGCGCTCTTGCCAATGGAACTAACAAGCTAGGGATGGTAGAGGAGCGATAGATTTTAATCTATAGGTATTAAGTCCGAGAGGTTATAAGGTTAAAATGTGGGGACGTTTTGGGCACAGTAAGGGTTTCATGAACTGAACCATGCCAGAACAAGGGGTCTAAAGAGCTGCAGAGGCGGCTGCTGCACACATCCGTACTATCATTTTAGGTCAGTGCCCTCCTCTGGAATTAGCGGCTGGTCCTTTTATATACTATAGCAGGACCATTAATGTGTATTATTTAATGGACCTTAATCAGACTATATTTGAAAGCACAGGTTTTGTGTATTGACTGTAACTTGACTGCCAATTGTTTGTTTGAATGACTGCCAATTACATCACAGGTGACATATATTAAATTGTGACTGACGACTTCAGTCTTTTTGATGATCCCTTACGACCATCTTTCTTTGCAGATGCTGAATATGGTCCTTGTTGAATACTCAGGATCTTTTGAGCTTTCTCGACATTGCTTTTACTCGACTTCAGTCTTCTAGGTGGATTCGAGGAGGAAGTGGAGTGTCCAGAGATGCTTCTTTTGACTTTTGATGCTTTGTCTTGGTGCGAGGAAAGATTGGAAGGAAGCCCACCTTTCAGAGATGATAAAGAAACTGTAAAATGGAAAACAAGACAAGATACCATGTTATGTAGAATCTCAACAGTGGGCATTCAACATTTTGGGCACAATCCTTAGAAGAGTGAAAACCAAAATGTTAATGAAGTTCATAACATGTCAAAATTTTCTTTGTTAGAATTGTCCCCTACCTTGCCATTGAAATTTGACCATTTACACTCAAAATTTGGATTTTAAACACCTATTTCAGCCATCCTTCCTCAACTTAACTTTTTTGCCATTTTAAAACTTCATTAGTGACCTGATTGGATTCCTTATATTGTCACGAGGTCACCAAGGTCACATGAGGTCACCAAGGTCACATGAGGTCACCAAGGTCACATGAGGTCACCAACACATGAGACACCAGCCAAATTACATTGTATCCAAGTGTTATAAAAATTGATTGACATGTGTGGATACACCATGCAATTATGTTTCAGGGTAACAATTTGGTCAATGTTTTTACCACAGATAGATACACACACAGACAGATACACACACAGACAGATACACACACTACTACAAAAATACACCCTTTAAGGAAGTCTCAGGAGGGCATAATCGGTGCAAAACTGGGCACAGGTGTAGCTCCAATAGGTGAAAAATCAACCCATTTCTATAGTGAACAAACTGTACAAAATACAACTCGCACACAGCTTGGAAATTGCAATCCATTGGTAGAGTTGTTAACCAAAATTCAGAAAATCACACATTGGTATGGGATAGTTGTCTTGCCAAAAATTTACAATGTGACCCATTTCTATAGAAATCTAGAAACTAGTGCTTGTACAAACAAAAAAAAATTCTTGACCCATTTACATCGGTTTATTCAAAAAGAAGTTTTGAGTAAACTCCTTTCTGCTCAGTATGGCTCTAAAACTTTATACTTAAGTAATGAGTGAGTGAGTGAGTATTAAAATTTAACGACAACTCAACACAATTGTGTTATATCGTGTCATTACATTTGTCATTTAACATTAAATATAAAAAACAACGCAATATTAAAACTTCATTTCAAAAAAAAAAAAAAAAAAAAAACAATCCATTGGTAGAGTTGTTAACCAAAATTCAGAAAATCACACATTGGTATGGGATAGTTGTCTTGCCAAAAATTTACAATGTGACCCATTTCTATAGAAATCTAGAAACTAGTGCTTGTACAAAAAAAAAATTCTTGACCCATTTACATCGGTTTATTCAAAAAGAAGTTTTGAGTAAACTCCTTTCTGCTCAGTATGGCTCTAAAACTTTATACTTAAGTAAAACTAGTTCATTACCATTATTTACAACTGAAACCACAAAAATCTGAAAGCACAGCTGAAACCACAAAAATCTGAAAGCACAGCTGAAACCACATAAAAATCCAATATTCCAATATTCATGTCAGGTCAGGTTTCCTTTGAGGGCCTGCTACCGGTACCCTGGTAACCAGCACTACCTGTCCCAGGGCCGAGTTGTTGGCGGCTAAACCGTCACCCCATCAGGTTTCTAAGGAAATCTGATGAGGAGGGTAGCTGGTTACCCTGGTAGAATGAAAAAGAAGATCTACCTACAAGGGCGTCAGCTCTGGAGAGCTATTGGCAGCCATCCAGCACATGCTGCCTTGTGTGGTGGGCATAGTTGCCAAAAGTCTAGGCCCACCGCCGAAAACTGTGGATTGGCATCAGGAAGGGCATCCGGTCAATTATCTTTTGCTCCAATAAATCATCACACAGCAGTATTGCTGAGTGTAGTGTGAGATGTACCTGGCCTGAAAAAGAAGATCTACCCCCCTTAGCGGGGACAAAACCGGATTTAAAACTTTGGTTTAACTAACTACCTTTTTTAGTGCAAAATTTGATTTTTGCCCATTTTCTGTGAATATTGACCATATCATTGTGACATGTATGCTGGTACTTATTTTGTTATCAAAGAGGAGGACCATAGCTATCCACTAGTATCAAAATCCCAAGCATCCATGCTTTATAATGAACTCCCCAGGGAAGTGGTTTCCACCTCTTTGGTAAACCGTGTTACAAAGAAAGGGCTTGCTAAGACGAGGGTTAGGAAAAGACATGGTTTCAGAAAAGGTCTATGTTAATCCTGCTTCAGCAGGTAATACAAAATACTGGGAAAAATACATTTTTTCACACTTTCTATCATGCACCTTTTTAGGGAGGCAAATCACTATAGCTAAAACCAGATGGAGGAGCTAAAATCTACACTCTCAAATATAGTAAAAAAAAAATTGTCATGTGAGTGCCAGAAGTCATAAATGTGCCACTAGTCAGACATTTCTATCAAACACACTATTATGCCAAGTTTTGGTCAGCAACTCTTGAACTGGATCTCAAGAGCCACTGACTCAAGGAAAGATAAGTTGAGATTGATCCTTAATGCATGGCAGCACATAGATGTACCACATGCCAGGTATAATATTGCACTTATGACCTTCTTGCACTCACCAGTGACGTAGCCAGGGGCAAGGGGCCGTTCCCCTACCCCAACATTTGATTTCATCGGTTGAGATGAGCCCGTCGGTTCACTTGAAGAATTCAGGTCATGGCGCTTGCTGGCCGGATTGGCGGCAAAGTGTAGGTTTAAAGTTCAATTTTTCGAGCGCGACAAGTAAATTTTACAAGGTGGGGCTACGGCTATGACAAAAAAGGAGGCCCTGAAAATTCTGAATTTTGTTTTCACCACTCCCCTTACAAGTGTTTGCAAATGCTCCCTTAACAATTGGTATACTGGTTTCCCTTGAGGTTTAAAACAACTACATTTCATACAGCGTTTCCGATAGGCGATAGCAGCGTGACCATCAGGATCAAAATTCTGCATCAAATCCCACCATTTAATACCAGATTTTCAAAATTTCTTCACTTCTGGGGAAGATCCCCCTTCAGACACCCCGAGTCATACTAAAGGCCCCGGACCTGGACCCTCACCATTTTCTGTCCGGTCAATATAAAATACTAGCTATGCCACTGAGCACCATCACATTGATTTGTTTATAAATGAAGGCGTGTGGACGATCTACCAACAATGATGACAAATCGGCACATCAAGCACAGAAAAGGGCTAGTAAGAGAGAGATTTGAGGCCCTATGTGGGTTGAGTCATGATCAGATACCCCCCATTTATGTTTTTGACATAGGTCATATACTGCATTATCAGCAGTTATGTGGAATGAGAAAGTAACAGCCATTTAGATAGCCTACTAACAGAAAATATATTTTTAATATCAAAAAAGAAAAAAGAAACACAAGCAAACAAACAAAAAAGCCAGTATAGGCAACTTCCCCCAAAATAGGGCCTCATTAGATTACTAGTATGTGAAAAGGGTCTACATAGGGCAAGGATGAGTGAGGATCAGTGTCTTAGCTAAGATTTTAACATAACCTACTTTGTAAAGTTGGGGTAAAGAAAAAAACTTGAGGCTTTTATTTATGAAGCAGATCATAATTTTGTCATTCTTTCTCTTTAACCCCCCTGGGTACTACCTGCCTATCTATCAGCATCTAAACACCATTTTGATTGGTCACTTTGACAGTAATATTATGTAATAAACAAATCAGAGATACTGTAAGAATAGTGGTATGGTTTACACACAGATATAGAAGCACTGTTTAGATTGGTTACTCAGAGAGCTATCTCATGTTGTGTCCTGTAATGAGCCTATCAGACACATTGTATCATAGATGGTAGTGCCCAGGGGGTTAAAGGAAGGAAAAAAATTGGACAAGACATCACAGGCTAAGAAACTTGTCAAGATGGAAGTACAAATAAGGGCAGGAGTGGTGGGGACGGTTATATTACTTCTGTAGATACCTACGGTCCATCAAGCTTTCTGATCCAGGAGAAACCAGTCAATATCCTGGAATTCCAATATCATAGCATGTTATTACAAAGCAAAACTCAACTTAGATTTATGGTGCTATCTTTGAATAAGGATGGCACCAAACAAAATTTACTAGAATAAAACTAAGTATTCGATGATTTATTCGTTTTTATTTACAACCTGGGGAGACCATTCAATGACAAGCATTGTTCTCCCATGGTGCCCCATGATTACTTCGTCTTCCTAACTTACCTAAGAAAAAGTTGATTTTTTATGTCATCTGGACTATTAGTGTACCTAATCATAGTGCAAATTCAATCTACTATAGAAGAAATTTGTAATTTTGTATTTTTCTGTCCATAAATGCATCATCAGAATCAACTGCAATTCTGGAAATTACATTTTCTTAAGGCTGTTTGGTGAATCACAAACAAATATGAAGGTGCTAGGATCACAAAATGTACCTTTAAGCCTAACCCCTGAAATCTAACCTTAAAGGTGCAATGAGAGATTTTGAGGCATCCAAATATTGTCTCATAATAGTAATTTCATATAGATTAGACACTCAATATATTTCTTACCTTGTATTTGGCTACAGAAATGTCTTAAAAGAGAGAAAAAAAGCTGATTTTGATTTGCTTATATTTCAATATAAAACATAGGCTGAATTTCATATTTGCTCCTATACGAAATTAGAAATTTCACAATTTTTGTACCAAAGAAACATTTCTCAAGTTATTCCTTTCAGATGGGTATATTTTTAATGGAAAGCTTTACATCAGGGCAAAAATCAGTACTTTCGATTTTTTTAGGGACACCCGATATGTGAAATCTCTCGTTGAACCTTTAAATCTAAACTTTAAAGAGAAACAAGGACATTTCGAGATAAGTGCACCTCAATTTTTTTTGAAACCATCTTTCATATTTAGTGAATAGGCCAAAAATGCCATCACCAAGTAATAAATGGAGGCCAACTTGATGTTTTCAGAGCTCATTTTATAATTTGACCTCATATGACCTTTGATCTTGGAATGTGACCCTTGACCTTATCATTATATTAAAAATCCAAGCATGTTTCTCTATAGGGCTGAATAGGACATCAAGCAAGATCAAAACTGAGTTTTTGGTTTTCTCTTCTGCTTGTTTGTCCAATAAACCTTTGAAGCATTTCTGGTAGGTGCTTATACAACATATCAAGTGCAAATTTAGAGAAATTTGTATCCTCAGAAAATCACCTTGTCTTCCTTTAACCTTAACCCTAACCGACCTAACTAACCCTTTTTTCTAACCACATGAAGAAAAGTCCGACACCAAATGACCAGCATTTGTAGCTCAATATCCAATTTTTTGCTTAAAAGTTATTTTTGATTCATGCAAAATATAGAGTGCATGAATCAATGACCCTGGTTTTTGGTGTGACTCAATGATTCATGTAAGTTCTATTAGTGTGAATCGAGTTTGACTCGCATATTGTCTGACAGATTTCTAGCCCTTTATGGCAGGTGTGGCCAACCATTTTGGAATGGGGTCACATTTTAAATTTTAAGTGTATTGGTGGGCCACATGACATAAACAAAATTTGCCATCAGAGGCAGCCAAGAGCTGACCTGCCATTGTGCAATAGACAGAACATTTACAGTTGAGACTGACAAAGTATAGTGAGATGCTTACAAAAGAATCTGCATTTCTGTAAAGGATGTGTGAGAACATCCAGAATTTTTTACCCTCAAATTTAAGCTATAGTAGGCCAATTTGCCTAAAATGCTCAGGCTCCTTGTATTGGCCAAGACTTTGGGATTCCTTCAGCCCTGGTCATTTTTAAACATAGTCGAACAAACAGTTCTATATGGCAGTAGTACATAACAAATTTTAATAACAAGAAGTTAATTGAATTCACAAGTTAGGGACTGATTCAGACCATTCCTCTGTTCAATGAAGATGGATGTAAGCCTATGATGGTTATCACTTGCATGGTGTCAGGATATCAAAGGCTTGACCACAAAAAGAAGAAAAATACCACAAAAGCCAATTCACACAAAATGTCACTCCTTACATCTGGACAAAGCATAGCAACATATGCACCCACATATTGTAGACACTTATCAATGGAACTAATCATTACATATATTATCAACAACTGATGAGTTAAAAGCAGAGATGTAACAGAGGAGTAGTCCCATTTCCTGAAAATCCAAAATTTGAACCGACGGGAAGGCCAAACTTTAGCGAAGCATCCGGAAAATCTCCGGGAACGCATTTTCAAACGTGATTTTAGGGTACAAGACCCTTTCTCTAAAATAAATTGGTACTTAAAACTTGGATTTTTGATGCAGTTTACCTTTATCATTAACAATTTGATCTCAGAAAATGAAAAAAAAAATCTAAAAATTTTTTTTTTTTTACATTTCCGGATTTTATTTATGGCCAAAAATCCGGAAATATCCGGAAAAGTTACATCTCTGTAAAAGAGAATGACCCAATTTACTTGTACAAATTGTTCATCTTGTTTCAATCACCTTGGCCCCAATAGCCCACCTGTAAAGTTTCCTGCTGATATTTCAAACCATATTGATATGAGAGCTAAAATGTGATTTTGCAAGCCCCATGGAGTATTATGTAAAATTAATATTGGTTGACCCAAATGAGGCATCTTTTTCTCATATCATCCAAACCAAACACATTTAACCCTGTAATTTTACAGGGTAAATAGAAAAATTAGTAACTTTCTTCAGACACAAACATTTTGACAACTTCAGTAAAATTCTGGGTTCTGGGGACAAGGTTATTAGTGATTGGGCCATGGGAACATTTACAAATCATTTGATTTTTATCTCTGATGCTTAAGAATTGGTTCTGCCATTAACATTTTCTATTCTTTTAACAAAATGGCATTTAGACTTTATTAGAAGAATTAAGCAGGGGTGAAGAGTGAGAGAGAGAGAATAAACTGAGTCAAGAGCAAGAATGGAAGGCAAACTTAATTTTCAAGGTATTTGAGAATAGAGAATGAAAGGGAGGGAGGAGAGGTGAAGGGAGACAGGCAGAGTCAGGGAGGAGAGAGATAGAGAGAATGACAACAAACATCAAAGAATAAAGCAATACCTTCTAATTCAGCCAGGCGGTGGCGGCCAAGCCTCATTCATTATAGCAATTCATCAAAAATGTCAAAAGAAATTACAGCAATAGGGAGTGCAAACCACAAACCAATTTGGGTGCCTTTGATGTGGGTCGGTCATGGGTGTTCCCATGACCTACATACGACCTCATCCTCGTTCGTTATTAATACAAAAAAAATCAGAAATAACCCTTCCAGTGGAGTTAATTCTTCAACTCCAACGGTTTGGAATAAGAAAATATTCCTCAACAACATATAAAAATTTCAGAATTTTTCGTCAAGATTTCGCTTTTACGTGTTAAACCAATGGCAACGTCTGAAATTGGGATTTCTTGGCCGCCCTCCCCTGAATTCAGCATAAACATTTCTACAAACTCATGTGCCAAAAATCTCCAATTCTTCAAGTCCTAGATTTTTTTTCAAGCCCTTTGATGCATGCATATGATTCGGTCTTATTCAGGCTCTAAAACCAAGGGAGTTTGTTCAGTCTACCATATTGGTGAAAATTTGTGAACAATGTGCCCTTTTTACCTATGTTCATCTGGTTGTTCACTTCATTGCATCAATGCTCCTTTTGTTGCTATGCAACATAAATATAGCAACAATTATTTTTCATCACTAAGAGTTGCTTGATTGCAAAATGTTTTTTCCTCTTGTAAAACAGAACCTTCATGTGTTAATCAAGACTGTTCAGTCTGTTGTCAAATCAACTGTGAAAGTTGAGATTTAACAAATCAGCGCAAGTCTACAGACTTTCTTTTTTATCATCTGGAAGCATTTTTATTGAAAGCTACTAAGATTTGTTCAGCATCACTGTCTATTCACTACACATATAGCTTCCAAAGCATGTGAACTTCAGTTTATGTAGAAATAAAGTGTGGCTGTGTAGCAAAGATTTGCATTGTGTACATCTGCTATAGTATCTTATTTTCAAGTTTGGTTAATCCCCTTTTCTGGTTAATCATTAGCAGAAAAAGAGCAAACACTTCAGTCATTTACATCACTGCTACATCTTTTTAATATCCTGCTATCTTTGCTTCCAAAAACTCTTGTGTTATCATCTGATGAGTGGATTTGTTAAGGGTGTAATCTCTGCCTCAGCATCAGTGCTTAAATCTTAACAATACACCCAAGCTTAGTCAACGTGGGATTTCACAGGACTGTGCACTGCAACTGTGCAAATACTATTGATTGAAGTTACGGTGCCCCATCAGAAGTTTTGACTTTGTCAAATGATCACAGTGAGGCTGAACAGGCATGGTTCACTGCATGCAGAGCAACTCCCATTCTAACATGGGTTACTACAGGATCAAGTAAGTCTTTCTATCTATGTGTCCAAATTTTTATTTTACATTTATTTTATTTGTTCATATTGTGTAAATCAATTTTAGGTTTTAGTATTGGTTTTAAAATTTGGACATTTCTAATCTGTTGTTTCCTGGTTGTTAGCCATTTTTGATCTATAAGACCAATTATTATAACACATTTGTCTGATTTTTATAGTTTTAATAATTTGGATGTTTTTCTAATTGGGTATTGTTGGCATGTTATATTTTTCTTAATTCCCACTTTTAATAATTTGTTTTGAAATCCTGTATGTATGTGTATTTTTCTATTTGTATTATCTTACATTCAAAATTGATATGTATGTTCTATTCTGTAGTATTTTAAGGCCACAGACATGTGGATGAAGAATATTGTATATCGAACATATTTTAACCGTCTTGAAATAAAGCGGTTATTATTATTATTATTTTGCTATTATGTAGGTTAGGGCAAAATGATATCAGCAAATACTCTACATATTCGCATTGTTCTATTTCTAGCTGAACAAAGCACCACAGGAAGAACTGACAATGTTGACCATTTGACAATTTTTTTCAGGAAGCAAAAGGTGCTGCCAAGAAAAGAATAGGGGACCCCATTCATCTTCATCAAGCAAGAAATTAACCCTACCTAAAGAAGGAGCAGGGCCTGCAACTGTTAAAGAAATATCTGTGATATTCTTCGCAGATAACACCTACAAGAGTTTCTTCTACAGCCACAACAATGGCAGAGAATTAATATGATTTCCAGCCAATGAAGACAAGACTATAGCTAGCTATTCAAAATATGAAGTCAAATGTGTGAGTAGAATTTTTATATTTGCTAAATGTAGGACAATTATCTGAACATAGATCTACTTGCAAAATCAGAACAAATTACTGTTTGTATAAATATGGCTCTAAATTACAAATTGGATCTGGCACTTAAACTTTCTTCAATCCTCTGGACCATACTGTATAACTATCAAACATTGTCTAATAGAATGGTTGCAGCCAAATTGCAGATAGATCCACTGTGGAATGAAACCAGTGATGATAGCCCACAATGCTTTATTGGTCGTGGTAATACCAGTGAAAGGATGGCATTCCTTCATGGCAGCAAGCACCATACATGCACTATTTGTGTCATTACATCATTACAGAGATCTCTTTTTCTGCAATTGCCAACAAACAGCACTTCTTTTTCCCTTTATATTGAAAGAGAGGGGGACTTAGTCAACTGTACAAATAGATATGTAATGATAAATGGGCAAAGTGAAATATGTCAAGTCACTTTCTTGCATCAAAAGGTTCTGATACATCTACAAAGTAATATTAGTCTTATGATTGGTGAGATGCAAGCATTAGAATTGCCACCTGTTTGTCCAGAGTTTGTTGACAAGTACCAGGAAAGTCTAATGGTAGGTCAGACATCAGTTTGTTATGATGTAAATGGATATCATGATCGAATCACATGTGCAATTGAACATGAGGGTAATGATAAAAGCAAATGCAGACTTGACTTTGAATTAAACTGTAATGCTACTGTTAGTTACCGAGAGGTGGATTTTCAATGCGAGGTTAATGATATAGTACAGGGCACCAAAATGATGATAATCTACCCACCTTCTGTATCAATATTAGATCTAGCAAACAATAACATAAGAGAGGTGAAGAGAAAGCCATTTATAGGTTTAAACACTCTAGAAACACTGCACCTTCAGGATAACTTGTTGGTAACGTTACAAACCAATGTATTTTATGGTCTCGATAACCTGAAGGAGTTATGGCTTAGCGGTAACCAGCTAAAAAATCTTGATGCCAATGTATTCGCTGATTTGTATCATCTGAACAAACTTCATTTACTTGAAAATCAACTGATTATCTTGGATAAAGATGTGTTCCAGGGTTTGAGTAGGCTCACATACCTGGAACTTCAATACAATAAGTTAAATACATTGTCAACAGAATTATTTATTGGGTTAGAAAACCTTGAACATCTATACTTGTTTGAAAATCAATTGGCAACACTGGATCCAAATGTATTTCAAAATCTAAGTAGGCTCACATTACTGAACCTTAAAGACAATATGTTGACAACATTACCAATGGAATTATTTAAAGGGTTAGAAAACCTTGAGAGTCTACACATAAATACAAATCAATTGGTCTTATTGGATGCGAATATGTTTTCAAGAGCTAGGCAAGCTCACAGAACTGAGCCTTCATGATAATAGGTTGATAACACTGCCAATGGGTTTATTTAGAGGGTTAGAAAATCTTGCTTGGCTATTCCTACAAAAAAATCAGTTGGTCACTTTGCCAATGGAATTATTTAGAGGGTTAGAAAATCTTGAACGTCTACTCCTACATGAAAATCAATTAGTTGCTTTGCCAAAGGAATTATTTAGAGGGTTAGAAAATCTTGAACGTCTACTCCTACATGAAAATCAATTCGTTACAGTACATGCAAAACTGGTTTCAGATCTCCGGGGCTGACATTATACGCCTTGATAGCAATATGTTGATAACATTGCCAATGGAATTATTTAGAGGGTAGAAAAATCTTTCAAACTCTATACCTGCATGCGAATCAATTGGGTAAATTGGATGTAATGTATTTCAGGATCTAGGTGAGCTTGAATTCCTGAGACTGGATAACATAGGTTGACAACATTGCCAATGGTAATATTTAGAGGGATTAGGAAATCTTATTCGTCTATACCTAGAGGAAAATAAGTTGATCACATTGGATACAAATGTATTTCAGGATCTAGGCAGGCTCACTTTCCTGAACCTTGAAGACAATAGGTTGGTAACATTGCCAAAGGAATTATTTAGAGGGTTAGAAAATCTTGAACGTCTACTCCTACATGAAAATCAATTAGTTGCTTTGCCAAAGGAATTATTTAGAGGGTTAGGAAACTTGATCGATTAGACATGCATGAAAATCAATTAGTTGCTTTGCCAAAGGAATTATTTAGAGGGTTAGAAAATCTTGAACGTCTGGATCTGGATAAAAATCAATTGGTCACATTGGAAACAAGTGTATTCAAGATCTAGGTAAGCTTGGTTCTTAAAACTTGATAACAATAGGTTCGTGATAACAGTGCCAGATGAATTGTTTAATGAAAAATCCTCAGACACACTGATGTAAATATATTCCAGAATTGGGCAGTCTTGTGTACCTGTTTTATATTTAAATTAAGTTCAGTAATTGCCCAGTGGTATTTTTATGGTTTTAGTAATGTTGCAAGTAATTGAGATTTTAACAATTAATTTAGTCAAATTGCCGAGATGATTGTTTCAGGGGCTTAAGAATTGAGAGCAGCAATTGATATATTATAAATCAAACCAATTGCCGTGAGTTAGGCCCTGAAATTTTCAGAGGGTTTCAATTTGCATATTTGTTTTTTGCACTTCAATCGGCTAAAAAAAGCTTGATTTTGATATCTTTGAAGCACAGTCAATATAAACAGATAGATTGGAAGGAAACCATTAAATTAAAAAGAAATTCCAACATGAAAATGTTAATACACTTACAACTAGTTACCTTACAGAATAATCTTTACAAAAAATAAACAACACCTTCCTTCTCTGGTCTTCCAAGAAACACACAATTGTATGTAGGACAGCATGAGATATGCGGTGTTAGTGTATGTCGCCTCAAATGTTATCTGTAAGGCAATGAATAACCGATCGCCATTTCTGACATGTGATCCGACTATTATCGAACATTGGTTTGGAAGTCGGCACTTGGCTTGTAGGGGCAGCTTGCACTGTTTTGGAAATGGCTTGTTCTGGCATTTGAGAATAGAAAACACTAGAAACGAAAGTAAAAGGACAGAGAATTTGTTCTCATGAACCTTGCTTATGTCAGATTCCTCATTGGCATCTCATGTTACTAATTGCTGCTGCTGATGTTTATTTCAGAGACTTACTTACCATGCAATCTGAAACATGGCGATCTGGAAGTAACCTGTAGAATTGCTGGGGCAATATCAAAACATCAAGGAAGCTTCTGTGTTCTTTGTAATGTTAATCAGCATTGATAGGCTTTTATACATCTAAGATTTTCCATTTCAAACATAACAAAAATTGGCACAAAAAGTCAAGCAACAGTAACGGTGGTGTTGATAACATGGGGACCTCAATAGCATGAGGTATAGTTTGCCAGCAGTATTATCGGGAGTAAACTTTAAATTTTTATGATAACTCCATGTATGCATTGCGTCTGCATTTTAGCCTTAAATAAAACAAACTCCAACTAACACATCCGAAAGAAATAACGTGTTAGTAATAACTTGAGTATTTATACAAGCTAGAAGTTACTACTAATTTTGAGGGTCGTTTCAATGGCCTGTATTTCTCACTGCCCAGTTGTTCTTGTCTTAAAAATGCTTACGTTACATAGTTTACTTGTGGGACTTGTTACGTTGAGATTACGGAAACTGTTAGAAAAAATCATTCAACAGTTGTGGGCGTACCCGTGAATGACGAACAATCAGACTAAAGCTAAGGTTACAGGCATCGTGGCTACTGACTTTCTTTGCTGGTCTCCGATTATTCTCCTCGGATTCTCGTGCAAACCAAGGGTATTGACTCTCCCACCATCAGTGTATGCATGGTCAGTGTCTTCATTTTACCCATTAATTCTGCCATAAACCCTACTTGTACACCATTGCAGAATTCTTGTCCAATTATCGAGAATATAAACGAGCTGAAAAGAAGTGTCCAGTCAGAAGTGCTCTATCGCAAGTCATAGAGTAAGTTTTTCAGATGGCAAGAATATGGAAGTTTCTTTGTTCTTTGCAGATAGAGTCAGTTGTTGTGTACAAGCAACTGTTAAGAGTAAAAAGTTTAGTTAGTGATTAATAAATACTAACAATAAATATAATGAACTTATAGAGCCACCTTTTACAAAGTAGGGCGGGCACTGACAGGAAAGGGAAAAAAATAAAGCAAGTAAACTTGCGTCCCCCCCCCTGGCAGTCTGAAACATGGACTTCAGATGACCTTTGACCTTGGTCCAGACCTTGGACTCATCCACACATGGAGGAACCCCTTTGCACCTTAAACCCCAAGTCTGGTTTAAATCGATTAAACTTTCAAAGGGGACGCGAAAAACGAAAACCTAAAACCAAAAACCTAACCAAACTGAAAACCACACATAACCCTACGGCCATTCGCACCTTCGCCATATCCCTCGCTTTTCAAGCCAGGGGGATTATAAAAAAGGCAAGAAAACACTAAGAGCTAGGAAAAAGACGACTTAAGAATACTTTTAAAGGCAGAATGGACTATCAAGACCACGGAAGCAATATAAGGCCACGATCGCAGCTTTCTTTTTGGAATGCGGAATATCAAAGGGAGATTGCTGAATCTGACCGAAGTGTGTAAGTGTACTTATGAGTACGGAGGCTGAAAATATCACGACAGGTAATCAGGAGATTCGAAATTTTCCGCTTAAAGGTCTGAGGTGAATTTGAAAAGTATCCTATGATTGATTGGTAACCAATGGAGAGATTCCAAAAGCGGAGGACTGAGGCGACTGGGTCGTTGAAACTGAGCGAGCTGAGTTATTCTGAAGATATTTCTGATCAATGCCATACATGAGGGAGTTGAATAATCTATCTTGATAAAATGAGAGTGAGGACAATGTGCGAGGTGGGTCTCAGGGCCAGAGAAATTAGTTCTTTATAATACTGTACTGAACATTGGTTACCAACAGACACCGTAGCTGGGTACAGAATATCAATGATGTGCACTAGTAGGTTATGTAAATTGTGAACACACGCTTGGGGGGATTGGAGAGAGTAATGAACTACTTAACCCCCTGGGCACCTATGAACCATCAAAATTCAGTTCAACATCTGTCACTATTGTCATAAACACAATTGAAATTGTTTTGCTGATATTTCGTAGTTTGCATACGTTTTGTGTTATCTGCTTTTGCCCAGTTGCTACATTGCCACGTATTGCACAAATAGGAATTAGGTGCGACTAAACATTAAGTGTGGTTTCAAAAGATGTGCTAGTGGTTGTGATATAACAAGAAATAATTACATACATAATTGGGCTAATGAGTTTAATTAACTAGCACAATAGCCTGTTTGTAAATGTTGTCTTCTATGGTTGCATCTTACTGCACGGCAATGTTGTTCCGACTACTAACAATTGTACTGTTTGAACGTCAATAGACTACACAGGTGTCTGACCTCCCAGGGTCACTTATTGGATTATTCGATATGTTCAACAGAAACACTTAGTAACAAATCAAATTGCACCTACAGATAGAAAAATAGTAAAAAAAATCAGCAAGTAAATTGTGTATCCCCTGGCAAGATGGCAGTCGGGAACATGACCTCATAGCCTTGACCTTGGTCTGTGACCTTTGACATCCTTCACAGATGAATGAACCCCTATTGTAACCTTAACCCAAAAGTTGGTTGAATATGTTACTTCACTTTCGAAGAACCTGAAAAAAACGAAAACCAACCAAATTGGAACCACACATACATATGGAAAACTAAACAAATGGAAACACACCATATACACACACACACACACACACACAATACATACAGACACACATGCGCGCTATCACAAACAAAATCCCCTACGCTTTTCAAGCAGGGGGGTGAAAAAACAGATTAACTTAAAAAAATCAGTGTTTAGTCACCCCTCTAGATAAGCAAATATTAAGTTTCTTCCTTATTATTATTCAAGGTGCTTGTCCGGATTTATGTCTATGGTGTCTCTCCTTGCTATGAGAGCCCGGCACTTACACAGCGCCCCATCAAGTAAAGTGGGAAACAAATTTGCCGGTTGTGATGGTAAAGCAAAAAATGCACATTTTTTTTTTTTTTTTTAAAAGCTGTAATTTTATGGTTAACCATTATTAAAACAGCAGTTTAGTTTATATCTTGGGAATGAATGAAATGGATTGAGTGCTCAAATTTCAGGACGAGAAATGAGAAATTACGGCATGTCATCTTGATATCCAAATCAAACTACTGCCAGGTAAATCAGGGAGGGTCCCAAAGACGCTCGGAACATGCACCTTTAAATAACATTTTTCTATGTTGAGAGTGACAAACTGTTATCAAATCATCATTTTATTAGTCTATTGTGAACCTAGATAAAAAATAATAGAACATTTGGCTAATAGACATTTTCAATTAATATTGGGCAAAAAGTGGGGCGCATAATACATGTACCGAGTTGTCAAGCGATTGTTGATGTGCAATACGCAAAGGTGAAATATGCGTAAGTACTGCGCCAACTGTGCATGTGATGAAGGGGCAAGGGGGGGGGGGACATATATATTCGGGGTGGGGACATTAAAGTTGTTAGTTCAGTAAAAGAGGCTATGTTGCTTTCAGTTAATTGCTACGTGTGGCAGAAAAATCACAACAAATTCCGAGGGGGGGCACCTCCCGGTACACCACGGATTGGCTATTATCCCCTTATACAAAAGGGAGGTCACTTTTTGTTAGATTCCTTTTGGAAACAATTTGGCCACAACATTTCACTTTTTTAGTAATGAGGTGTTCCAAAAGTCTGAAAAGGACTGGGGAGGGGGTTAGGTCCATTTATGGAAAAATCACACTTTTCCAAAAACATCCACACTTTTCCAAAGTCCCTACACAACTGAATAATTGAGACATGATTGTGGGGTCGCACAACTAAACTGTGATTGTGATCTGGATAAAAACATTCAACAAACTAGTGTTGTTTAAAAATTTTCCATCTATTTTGTTTCTTGGATTATAAACTTGGTTTATGGCTATAGAGTTATGGACAATGATCTCAACTTTCAAATTTGAAATATTTAAAATAACAATAAAGACGCAACAACCAACAAACAAAGTATTTCAAGAAAGAACCCATTTCATAAGTCTCACCTGTTTGAATGCGGGGTGCAGGTTCTAATCCTTCAGAATCTGGTAAGAATATATCAATTTCTTGTTAATGCATGGCTGTCAATGCTGCTATGCACCACTGCCATGCTATTATAATGATCAAAATCAATACTGCCAGTACACATTTTGATAGATGGCATACTAAAATTTCTGTAATCCAAGAACCATTATTCATTTAACAATCCTGCAAATAGGATGCAGAGTGTCTATTATAGAATAAGTTTATAGGAATGAGTTTTGAGGGATCTTTAAAGACACTATCAGGGATTCACCCGAAAAGTAAAAAAGTAACGATAGTGAAATTTGCTGCACATGGTTTAAGAGTGAAGGATAAATTACTTAACTTGATTTTTCCCAACTGAAAAACATTGGGAGAAGAAAAATGAAGGCAAAAGGAAAATATTCAAAGAAACCAACTTCAATTCACATTACACGTTATTATAAGTGTCCGTTACGGACAATTATTGACTAAAACAAAAAAAAAAAACCGATTTTGCTATTAGGCGCTGCATTTGGTCGTATACTTGTAGTGTATGTTAGGATACCTTATCTTGTTCCCGACATGCAAAAAATGATTTTGATGATTTTTATGATTTATCATATCACTGATAGTGCCTTAAGTTATAAAAAAATCAGATCACTATAATCCATTCATCATCCTACCGTAAGTGATTGTCAAAGTGTGCAGACAGTAGCTTTGTGTGTATATTTTCACCATCTTTATATATGCATGTGTACGTCAGCGCTTTGAATTAACACTTCACGATCTAATGCTGGTGACAATACAGTACACACTGACATACTGACTGGAGGAAGAAATTTAGAAGGTAGAATGAGTACTTAAGTGAATGTAAATGGACTTCAGAGTACACAATTGTGTGTAATCAATTGTTTAGATAAGACACGGACGGCGGACCACACATACATCCTTGCAGGAGCTACATTGTGGGTTTCTACTAAAAATCTCTTAAAAATTCATTTGTAGCTATTTTTGTCTTTTAAAACACTCTTTTTCTTCACTATGTAGTAACAATTTTGTTCTCTGAAAAAGACACCTTGTTTAGACCATTTTTTAGCATTTGTCGATTTTTTCCATTTTTTACTAAACTAATCATTTTCTTTAGCCCTCTCGATTGTGCCGCAGGTCTATAAGTTTACTCTTTTACGGAAAACCTTAATACTAGATTAGGTTTATTCTGTTATAGGACAAATGTTACTGAGTATTAGTAGGAGAATAACCCCCCACAATGTTAAGTAGAAAGACCCCCCACATGTAGTAAAATAACCCCCCAATGTGAAAATAACCCCACAAGATCTTTCTACCTTAAAAATAAACCATACAATGTCACTCCTGTAAGACAACACACGTACACACATACAAACGTGTGTGACGGGTTATTACAAATGTTGTGCTTTTTTAGACATTATGTGTTACAATGAGTCAGTAGTTATGGACATCAAAGTAAAATGCGTTGGGCAAAGCCTCCTAATAGGAATAGAGCAAAATTACCATAATGGGCATTATTAATAAAATGGAAATCAGGTGAAGACCTCCTAAGAACCTAATAACATATTAATTAGCTTCTGTGGACAAATGTTTTTTAAAGGTCTCCACAAAGAGGAAATGTCCCCATAAGGCGTGAAAACATCTCATAAGTTATATTCTGATTAGAAGCGGCACGCACACCCACACTCACAACCAACATGTGCGCACACGATGGTCAGGTTCATAGTTCTATTCAAAACATGTTCAGAGTGCGGGGCACTACAAGTGCAAAGTCAAAATTCCCACTTTATCTTCATCCTATATACCTCCTCGAGATGGATCTCTATCTACAAACCTTGTGGATGGAATGGCTATCAGGAATTGGCATAGCCTGTATACCAAAAAGCTCTGGTCACTCAGTGTTAGAATGAATCACAAGAATCAACCACTACTGCTTGTCTCATTGTGATCGGCTCGGAAACAGACAGAAATGAAGAGATTATACATTGTTGCTGGTTTGAGAGTGCCAAATACCTGAAGAGTGACTGTGTAGATGTTCAAGATAGCATTTCCCTTGATTATCATGTCAGCAAAGCATTTATTTACACTTAATTAATTATTCAAAAATTGTTCGAAACTTCAATAAAAGTGGTCTTCTTTTCTTATAATCTACTTTTAGATTTCTTCTAATTATGTTTTGGATGAGGAAAATTAATAATAGTCTGATTTTTGTTTAATCCTTTACACAAAAAACTGATTTACTATGCTTGTCAATGCCTTCACCCCTCCCAGCTGTACATACATTCATATCTAATCCGTGCACACCAAGTTTACAAGTCTCTAAATATGATGAGGGGACACATGGGGAAACTGACAGACTAATTTTAATAAATGTATGTACAGGGGTGGCGGTAGGGCCAACACAAAACCATTATCATTTTTTCAGTATATGGACCTGCTCCCGAAACGACAAAGTCGGAAATTTTTCATTTTGGAGATTGTTACAGATTTGAAATGCTGATAACAAGCTTTAAAATGATATGTCACATGTAAAAACATGCACATTCCTTTTGTCCATCAACAATCAATATTTGCCTGGAAATCATTTGTTTTCTATTGATGTTACACAAGTTTATTATCTCGTCTCATAAGTGTCTGGCGACTTTGTCAGTTTTTGTGGAGGCAGGCACATTATGATAAGCACATGACTAAAAGATTAGCACGCGAAGTAATATCTTCTGACAAAATCAGTAACAAAACAATTTATTTAATTAAACTATTAATGTAAAAACAATGTAGGTGCATAACTATTTTGTCTAAGGGGAGACAAAGCATATTGCAGACGAAAGGCAAATTTGCTCACCTCCCCTCTAAGAAACAATCCTGTGTAAATTATTACCAAATTTGGCAGGAATTCAGAATTTGACACACACCAAAAAATGAATGAACAAAAAATGAAAAGTAAAGTCTTTTTGGAAAGAAAAGAAAAGAATTAGATGCCTTTACAAACAATAATAAAAACTCACATTTTTGTATGGAAATCGCTCATATGCAGATGGACAGTCCCCACCCCTCATACATGGTGAACTGCAAGCATCGTAGTCCCACCATACAACAGTGTTGACGGTTCCCTGCTCCCTCCAGCCAGAAATAGCAATCAGCTCGGCACAGATTGGTAATCAGATATCCCTGGTGGTCTATTGGTTCCACCACAACAGGTAAACAAAGATGTACTGTGGGACAAAAATTATCCTTATAATGGAAAGATTCAGCTGACCCCATTAAAACTAGAACTTAAGCTCATATGTCATCATCCCCACAAAAAAAAATGCCTAAGGTGGAAACACGATTTGGGAGTTATAGGGCTGCAAAAGTTGACATGGCCACAAAAACTGTTCAAACTGTTGAAATTTTTACTTTAAGACTATTTGTAATGACATTACATGATCCGTACAAAATTTATAGCATCTTGGAGAAATTTAATCAATTTTTGCTTTTCCATTCACACTTCTGCATTCGGCAATGAAAAATTTGTGGGCAATTTCTCAGAAGAGTGGAGAAATAAAATTCAGAAATGACCACCTTACATGTTTTTATTGGAAATAGACATGGTATTAAATTCTTTCTAGGGTACACTGATGAATCTTGAGTAATCATGGACTACTTTCTAACATGGGTACACAGTGTAGCCACAAAAAGTGTCATCCAGCCATGTCGGGTACATACACATTGCTGTTCCTTTTATTATTTTAAAAGTGCACCTGAGAGATTTTAGATATCCACCTATCGAGGGTTGAATGTAGTATTCTGCACCACATCCTTCAACATTGCAGTTTATTCTGTTGAGGCTGTCAAATTCATAGGGTGGGGGCCACAATACAACATTCTTTCCCAACTATCCCTTAAAGAAATTGAACCTCTGATTTTACAATGAGGCAAATCTATCATCAAGAAAAAACAGTTACACTTAAATGTTTCCTTAGTACAAAAAATTGTGAAATTTCTAATCACAGAGTATTTGCTCCAAATACAAATGCAGCCTATAGTATATTGAAAATATGAACAATTTTGATTCGTCTTGTTCTCAGTTTAAATTTAAAAGTATTTTGTAAAGATATTTCTGTACAAAATGCCACGAGTTCATTTATTATTAATTCATATAATTATGGTCAATTATGGATACCTTGAATCTCTCAATGTGCCTTTTTCCATATCGTAGGTGGGACATGCCTTTATGTTGTTGTTTTGTAGTCTCCAGCGGGGGGGCTAGGGGAAAAATCCAGTGAATTCCTAATAAATTATTAAAATCATTAAACCCGTCTGTTGCCCACAAATAAAACGGCACATTTTTATTGAAAAAGACTAAAATGTACTCAATTTCATTTCCCCAATATCAGCGACCAATGGATATACACACATAGGACTTAGCAAACAATGGAGTTAAAGATATTCAAAATCACCGCCGGCCCGGTATGCGGTATAGAAAACACACTTCAGATTCCCTTTCATCTGGGAGCGAAGAGACCATTGTTATATTGTCGTGCCGCTGAATAGATTTCAGCTGTTTACCGACTCTCCAATTAGATGAGTACTTTTCAGGACAAAATATTTACCCATTAACAGAATTAAATATTGAGCTTCTATAGTGCGTGTAACTTTGGCCATATTTTTTTCAATTAACTTTGGCCATATTTTTCATCATTTATTAGAAAAGGAAGATAGAGAAGAAAAATGAACAAACATCATGAGAAGAATGTTGCAGGGAGGAAAGCTTTGACCCTAACAACTTTGTGCAGAACCAAAATTGTACATATGGCTTAACTTCATTTCTATAAATGTACCGCGTTTTTCAGAGAAAAGAAAGAAAATGTAGTGTCAACGACTATATTTATAATGTACACTGGTTAGTTTTGTGAGAGAGGACGGTTATTTGGTCACTCAACCCGAATCGTGGAGGTGGGTAACACCTGGCTACAACAATGGCCCCACATACCGGGCCCATTGAAATCTTTAGCTCGGGTTTGCTGAAGTCTATACATATCCAGTGGTCTCTGTTATGGGAAAAAAGGAAATTGAACGGTTGGACATTTTTTTTTTTTTTAAAGAAATGTGCCAGTTTTATGTGCGGGAACAGACGGGAACAGAAAGTTATGTATTGTATATTTATATAATTTACACTTGGTTTTCCTTAGCCCCTCGATGGGGACTATACAGAATTTGTTATACAGTTGGTTATTTGTCCAACGTCCCTAGTCAATAGAGGGAGTACCTGTGAAGGTGCTCCCATGCAAATGAGCGTCTGCTCAAAGGGATAATTTATGATTTTAAGGAATTTTATAATATTTAAAATTTTTGATTTTCTCTATTTTGTTAATTTGTTCTTTTACCTTACAAAATCATATACACAATTTCTGGTGATAAATCAATGTATGGGAGATTAGAATGAGTACAGGTGGACACAAAATAATAATATTTGGTTATGTAACTAATAATATGAAAAGAAAAATGAAAAGAAAGACCTTCTGGTGAAGGTCTGGAATTGTAATGAACGAGTTTGCATTGACCTTTCGCCTCTTCTTAACCTTGCAAACTTATTAAAATAGACATTCATCTTCTGAGAGCCAAGCACACCTACAATAAACAATGAATACCATCTTATGATATGGGACAATGTGTTAAGAAAAGTGGGTCCACAAGCAAACGTGCAAGTTTGTTCCAATGGACAGGGGTTCCTAACATGCATACCTTGAAATGGCATTTACAATAGGAAAGGCAGAGTTATTAGTTGACAGCACCGACCAGTATATTGTGTTTTTGAAAAGTTTGAAAAAGCAATGCAATAAGAATTATGAATAACATGAAAATTTTCATACTTGAGAATTGGAAGAGTTATTCAGGGAGATTTGTAGAGTACAAGAGCTAGACAGACATTTGTAACACATCTCGGAGACAAAAGGTTATCTCCCAAGCCAACTAAGTGGAAATTGACAATGTTGATTTTCTCTGTTTAAAAGTGACATTCAGAGATTCAATGGTAATAAACCTATCTGTTTTGCCAGTAATTCTGTAGAGGACCACAAAATAAACCCTAAGCTAAAAAATTCATGATCTGAAAATCTGTTTTAATTTTGTAACATTTCATTTCAATTAAACCAATGTGGCAGTGTAACTTTGTCTATATGGTCATTTGTAAACAAACACTGCCTGCTCAAACGACTGTCTCAAGTTTCATAAGCAAAATGATTGTTGCCTTATTCATTTGGGGTATTTTGTTATCGAGGTAGTCTATGAGAACACACAAAAACTGACTTTGTCAAAACAATTGAGGCAACCCTTCCAACAAAATATCTGAAGGCCCCTCTTAAAAGGAAAGTCAGTAGTCATAGTAACTACAACTGAATTTAAAGTGTCATTTTCAATGTTTTATTTTCACACTTAATTTTCTGCTTGCTCCTCAAACGTAATTTTCTTGGGAGCGTCAAAATAGCAGAAAAATCAGAATAGACAAAAATCAGAAAAGTGGTATCTGCTACAGTATAAGCTGCCCTGAACGACTTGAAGTCCCTGAAAGAGCTAATAAGAGTGGAAGATATTTACAAAGATTTATGAAGAATACTAATTACCAGATGTCCAACAGAGAATAGTTGGAGTCATGTTAGATATCTTGGAGGGAACTACAGGTCCTTTGTTCCATTAAACACCTCTGTAAAACCATCACACCGATGCTGGTGGAATATGTCGTGTGGCTGGTTCGTTGATACAGGCTGGCTTTGAGGGCGCTGTCTTCTACTACTGCGAGTTCTTGGGATAAGGTGTGCTGGTAGCTGCAACACCACTGTTGGAGTCGCGTGTGGCGAACAAGTCCATTGTGGTACGGGGGTCCTTATGATCAACTTTTGAAAAAAGTAAAAAGTGTCCCTCAGTAAAAAGGTACACTAAATTTACAAAAAATACTACAAATAGAGAGTAACATGGAATATTTTTCTGAATGGTACACAATGATGATAATCATCTACTATCATTCATCCCCCATTGATATCATGGACCTTTAACGATGTGAAAGGCATGTATACCTGGTTTAATCATACATGTATAATGAAACTAAATTCAGCAGATATATGACAATCGTCCGAGTAAGACGTGTTTTACACGCGCTCCGTCTCCCCCACAACAATGCCCATTGACCATGCATTGACCAGATTATTGACCAGTAATTGACAGGCATTGCTAATCATGTGATCTACTGAGGCGGGTTACTTCAAATCTACATACGTACACTTATTTACACCTTCAATTCATCATCGTGTTTTGACTATGCGGATGAAATAACTGATATAATTCTCATAAACAATACATTCACAAACTGAAGGGACTAACTCACCGAGGGAAAAGGATTGACTGTACGCCTAGAGAAATCTGAAGAGAGTCTTGAATATGCTCATAGGGAGATATCTGACTTGAAAGGTACACTAAATAATGTAGCCAGTAATTCTTCAGTGTGCGATCTGCGACGGGAAGTTAGAGACGAATCGTTGAGAAATCGATATATAGCTACAAGTATAATTTGATTTTTGTTGGAATATCGGGAGACGAAAGGAACAAATCTGATACAGAAAAGGTGCTAAGAGACTTCTGGAGAATAACTGGAAATTCCAGCCGATTATCTGACTCCATCTATCTATCTGACTTACCACAAACCGTCTTGGCTTCCAAACAAAGTGATTCGCCCCAGAAAAACATCATTGCCAAGTTCCTACAACTTAGTGACAGGGACTAGTTCTCAATTTGGGGAAAGTTGAAAGCCGACCCATCATCCAAGAGGGCAACAAATGGTCGGACTATTACTTATCAAACCTACAGGATTTCTGAACATCTTCCATCAGAATTAATTGAGAGGAAGAATGAGTTATGGTCCCAATACAAGCTTGCCGGCGAGTTTTGGCCTCCGTCGACAGTTTAGAGTGATAGGAGTGCAGATTCATCTCTTTAGTTAAAGGACACTGTCAGTGATTTGAAAAATATTTGAAATTTGCAGGAATAGCTTCAAAGTGAAGGATAAGTCTGTAGAATTCTCATAAGTTCCTTTTCAGCATGTAGAATTGAAAGAAAACGAAGAAAACAGCAGTGTTCCAAGATACGATTTCCATTCAATTACGGTTGTCTAAGTGTACGTTCGCGACAGTTAATGACTAAATCTCGATCTTTTATGTCCTTAGGTTGCTTCTGGTTTATCATTGCGGGTATGTTAGGATACTAATACTTGTACGTAGTTGCTAAAATCTGATTTTTGATGATTTTTTCGATTGATGATTTAGACAAACACTGATTAGTGTGCTTTTGGGCAGAAATTTATACCCGATGAACATGAAATCACAGACACGGCCTTGAAGATGAGGCCCAAGAAAAGTGCCCCCAGATTTGCAAGGGCAAGTCCATCTGAGGTGAGTCAGCCAAGGGCTAGTGAACGCAGCATTCCACGTCGTCTACGTTCTTAAGCAAACATGATGGAACACCAAGATATCGCCCAAGATGATCTTATGAACAGTGCATTCTAACAGGGCAATGACTGAAAATGAACCACCACAAAGGACCAAATGGGACTTCACAAGCCCAAGTCTACTTTCACAAGGAACGTAAAATGTGTTCAAGACTGGTATGTACATATTTGATCAAATTGCAAGACATAATAAGGTTTGTTGTTATGAGGGCGGGACGCCCTCATATTGCTTTGTCGTCGTGAGAGTTGTCTTATATAGGGTAGCATTTTGTTATAACTTCTTTGTTAGGATCAACACAAAATGGCAGGACTTTGTAGGGTATAGCAAACGGGATGTAGAAGGAGAAGGTATCTGATTTGAATCCATACGCATATATTGGAAATCTGACAAAAAAGTTTCAAACATTGGAATTCTGTAAGTGATTTTCGAAGATCGTAGCAAGAGAGAAAGTGTTTTGAAGAAGGAATAAAATATTTGCGTAGTTGTTTGAGCTCCGAGTGTACATTGCGCGATAGGTTTCTACACTTCAAGTGGCTAGGTATTCCTGTTTCGGCTTCCTTACTGGTGCAGGGGTGTAATTTTAATTAGTGAAAGGTGAGGCAATCTAGCATTACTTTTAGGTTTTGAATTCTTCCCACTGTTGTAAATATGATTATCTATAAACCCGATATATATTAAGGGAATAAGAGATATTTGTAATGGAGCATACGTATGATGTATTTGAAGAAGACATTTTTGTTTGGGTTGGCGCCGTTGCACCCCCAAAGCTAATGGAAAAAATCGCACATCTTCCATCATAGCTCGTTTGCGAGATGGGTCCACGGTTGGAAGAATCGAGTACTATCCCATAAAAAGTATGTCAATTGTCAATAACACTGTTATAGTTTTAAAGCTTGTAAACTTCATTATTGTACATGATGCAGTCTGAAAATACCTCATCTGCGTTATGGGATATAGTGGAAAGCGACGCACGATCTAAATATCCAAGATTAGCACCTAATTAATGTAATGTGCCAGTGTGAAAGACTCGAGTAATCACTAATATCCAAAGTACATTGTGTTCAAGTTATTGCCAAATACATTGTCACGTGGGGTGACATACGGATGTGTACACGCAATCTGATACCGATTCTACTGTGTTGTGGGATTATGGTGAAATGAAATCCTTTTCATCTCCAAATTATGGGGCACTAAAGCACTCCAAATGGCTCCGGGCTGTTGTTTATTGCATGCCCGATCTAATTGACAATGTTTTGGCCTACGTGCTAACTAATAGAAAAAATAAATAATTTGCATTTTGCGGTTGACAAAAAGTTAGTTTTAACCAAGAAAATGTTTGAATTAGAAAAAAAGAGCCCAATTTGATATCTTAAACATGACATTAGCTTATTTGTTTAGGTATTTGGATGACCCATGTCCGGTAAATTGAAATAATTGTGAGTGAGAATTAAGCTATAACTGAATCTTTTCCCCCTCACACCCCCTAATATCTCACATACTCCTCCCACACACCCAACCCCCATCAAGATCCCCGCCAACCACAACCGTCACCAGCCCCACCACTCACCCCATTCCTCCTCTCCCCCTCTTAATCTAAAAAACCCCTGCATTACCACCACCACACAAAATCTTCACTGCGTCCTCCCACTCATCCACCTCACAATTCTCCACCTTCAACCCTCACCAAAGCTCGTATACCACACCCGTCAGCCCGTTTATTAATTTTATCTTCCCAATCCACACACACCCCCTTAGAGGCTCTTTCCATCCAATGACCCCATTCCTACTCCCTACGTATCAATTCATTCACCTCCACCATAAGATACTCCTGGACGGAGGCGAATGAGGCGGTTGGGTTTGGGGTTTCATGGTTTGAGATATGGACTTTAATTCCAAAAACAAGTTGTTTTGGTCAGTTAAAATTGCCGAAATATCAATTTCCCCTCCTTATTTTCCATTTACTTTCTTCAAACTTATGCGTCATGTAGTGACTTCATATTGCGAATGTGGTACTCAATTTGTGCCAATAGAAATGAGTAACTCTAAGCTATCGCGTGGTACCTAATTTATAGGAATTAGATGCCCAGTAAGGAAAATCGGGGGGGGGTCAGGGGACTTTGCGCGTGTACGCGAGTGCGCGTAGTGTATACGGTGTTGCGAATTGGGTTGTGTCGGTTGTGTAAATGAATGTGAGATTGGAATACATACGTGTGTTAGATTTGGTTTAATGAATAGGCATTCTTTTGTTTTTTAAAAAGTTAAATTTTACATATTTTGAAAAAAGAATTTATGTACTTTTAATATATTTAAAAAACTAAAAAATCTTAAAAAAAAAACTTTCTGTTTTTTTTAAACCTGAAATAATAATAATGGATGATAAAATGATGTTAATTGATCCAGTTTGAATCATAATGTATTTTTCAATCATCTTTACTTGTAAAATTGTAACATAATGTCACTTTGTACTTGCATTATTTACATAATTATTTATAAATAATTATGTTTTCTTGAAGTAATGATGAACAAATAAAGATTGATTGATGATAATTCATTTCCATGTACCAAACGAATGGGGAAATACAGGGTCCAGAAAAGGGCCCAAATTTTAAAAAAAAAAAAAAAAAAAAAAAAAATTTATTGTAATTTGGTCTATTCTTTAAAGGCCACTAATTCAGTGATTTGCTAAATCAGAAAATCGGAAAAAACAAAATCATCAACAAAAACCTGATGGTTTCCATGTTTGTGACAATTCGGGTGTCCTAACATAACCCTGCAAGTGAATAAGGACCGAAAGCAGCGTAATAAGGCCAAAATTTGTAGTTTAGTCATTACTGTCCGCAACGCGCACGGACACTTACTAACAACACGTAGGCCTAATTGAATGGAGATAGTATAACTTGAACCCATGCTTTTTTGATATTTGTCAATTTTTCAAATGAAAGATAATTATGAGAATTGTACATACTCAATCTTTCACTTAGATTGAGTTAAAATGCCATTGTTTAAACTGTAAGTGCAAAACTGTGGAGGGAAGCGGCAAAATGGCTAACGTTTTCCGACCAAATTGGCTACTCCTAATTTCTAAACCGATCAATATTTTTGAGTTTTTCTTTCACTAATATAATGTCTTAGAGCAATACTATATGCAGGTGGAGAGTTTTGCCAGAATTATTCCAATGGGACAATTTCATTTTCTGGGATGTAGGGCTCCAGGAGCCCCCACCCCATCCACTAATGTGTGTAAAATTCCATTTGAGTGTTAGAATGTAAAAAAAACTATAAGAGTGCAGTAAAATGTACTTTGCTTTGTGCGTCCATTTATCTGTAATTGTGTAAATTTACAGTATTATACGCAGTATTCATTCTACCAACTACCGTAAAAGTATAAGTTACATTTAAAAGATGTAGGCTATGAGTGGAGATTCGTATATCTTGAACCCTGCTTTTTCTTCAATTTTTCTGTCATCAATTTATTCAAATGGAAAAGATAATTTATGAGAATGGTACATACTCAATCTTTCACTTTTAAGATGAGTTAAAAAGCCATTGTTTAAACTGTATAGTGCCGCAATGTGGAGAAAGCGCCAAAATGGCTTACTTTTCCGACAAATTGGCACCCCTAAATTCTAAACCGATCAAATTTTTATTTGTTTCTTTCACTAATAGTACTGTCTTAGAGCAATATATAGTGCCCGTGTTGCAGAGTTTTGCCAGAATTTTTCCCAATGGAAATCATTGTGGAGTGGGCTCAGGAGGGCCCCCACCCCACACCATCCACTAATGTGTGTAAAATTCCCATTTGAGTGGTTAAGAATGTTAAACTAAGAAGGTGCAGTAAATAATGTACTTTCTTTTGTCGTCATTGACTGGTACCTGCTGTAAATTGTACAGTATTTTAGTATATACGCAGCATTCATTCTACCAAATACCGTTAAAAGATAAGTTACATTAAAAGATGGTTCTAAATTACAGGGCAGTTTGGCTAGGTTGGTTGTGGTCATCAGTGCTCTTTTTTTGATCCTTACATTCCCAAGCTCTTTAAAACTCACCGAATACACACATTTCAAGAGTTTTAATTAAATGAACTTTTAGAGGTACTGTAACATTTACATATTTGTTGGCAGAATGCCCCCGTCTATTTTTAATATTGTAAAATTGACAATATCTTTAATAGATCCCGAGACCCCTGGTTTTGGGTGTGAAAGTACAATTCAGGTCATAAGGTCTCCTTTTGTAAACTTGCCTCAAAAGCTCAACTTTAGCCAAATTTCGGCTCCCAAATCCGGGCAAAGTTCACAAAATTTCAGTTCCTAAGACCCTACCTTTGGGACACAAATAAGTTCTCAGGGCACCCCAAGTTTGGGAAAGCGGGCCCGCACATCCCTACCTGCAAAAAAAAAAAGTAGAGCCACTCCTACCGCCGCAATCGATCTGATGTTAACTGTCATTCACAAACCCCCCCCTCCAGCGCCCAAAGACGCCCGAATAAGGTTCGGAAGGCCCCGGAATACCGAAAGCCGAGAACTGCGGAATTCTAGTTGTGTCCAGTTTCAGGGACACGGTTGGCAATTTCAAATTGAAGTATACCAATGTGGCTGCTAAAAAAGACTGTAATTGTGTTTATTGAAACATACTAACAAGTACATACTTTGTTCTGAGTTAAAGGGACCCGAGGAGATTTTCTGAGGATGAATTTTCTCTGAAGTTGCAATAATTAGAGTTGTTTAAAAAACCCCTATACGAGAACTAGTGCAGAAAGAAGCTAAAACTCAAGCTTTGAGCTGAAACACTAAGTCATTGAACTTGCCCACTGTCCTATTCGGACCAATGGTGAAACAAACTTGTTCTGTCTTGTACGACCGAAAATACTAAATCATTTTTTTATATTGATTTTTACAGAGGATGTAATGCAAAAACGCCTTTCCAGACATTTCATGTGCACTACCGGTCTGTTTCAGCAATACATGATTCTGGGATATTGCTGCAGTAGCGTCTTGTATCTCTGAATGTGTGTTAAAAAAAAGATTTCCGACATTTTATGAAGTAATTAATAATGGTTAAATGCCGTTTTTAAAGTTAACTTTATTGATCTTTAATTCATTTATGAATATAAAGGTCATATTATTTTATTGATGTGTCTCGTCACCTCCGGGGACACGGTCGATATTTACAGATTTGTGATGATTTTCTTCACAAGAAAACAAATGTTTACTTTGGATCAGTAATAATGATTTACAGCCGATATTAACAAAAATATGTATTTTTACAAAAACAAAACTGTGCAGATATAATTGAAATTTCCTCATTCTCAAAGTCCGGAAATGACACAAATAATGAAGACTAAAGGATGATTCAGTTAGAGTTAGCATTATTTTGTCCGTGGTTGAAAAAAGAAAATAATTCGTGCGTCTACTTTTGTGGCGGGGCCGCATCCGTGTACATTTTGGAAAGTTTTTTATTTTTTTCTGTTTTTTAATTTATTAAAATTTGTAAGTTTTGGGTGGGTTGTGGTGGTTGCTGGGTAGGCGCGGTGAGGTGTTTTGTCATGGACGGACAGTTAAACTGTTCAGCTTCCTCTATTTACATGTATTTCATAATTCATTAGATTAAGCCTAATTATCAATTGCTTATGATGGTGTTTATAGGCGTGGTAATATTGAAATTAGCTCAAATGTATTATGTACAATAATCTTCCCTTATAATGCGCGATGCGGTAATTCCAATATCGTTTTTAATTCCCTACGTAAGCTCACTCGATGGATTTTGTGAATGACGACCTCGATTTTTGTTTACCTAATCATATATTTTGTTCACATTAAGAGCCATGTTCGTCAATATGACAAAAATCGCAAGTTTTGTATCAAATTCTTACTGACATATATTTGTCGGAGTATCTAACGTTTATGGAATTGTTATTACCAGAAACAATGGTTTACTACATCAAATGATGTTTGGTGCTTGTATGCTATACAATAATTGAATTACTACATCAAAGCAAAAAAAAAAAAATAAAATCGATCATTTTCTAACTTTGGAATGAGATTTGATGTTACTATCTAACTTTTGTTGCATGATTTTGAGAAAAAAATCCCGAATTATGAGTCTGCCTTAAAAGGTATTATGTACCTAGGTGGTAATTAATTAATGACAAATTATGTAAATTAATTGTTTGGTGATATGAATTAGTTCTAAACGTTTAATGTTATATATTTTCTTACACAATGGGGTATGTGATCTTCTGTCCCTCTTTAAGCCACAATCAGTGATTATTTCAAAGTACAATACACTAATCTTGTCTCTAAAGTGCTAGTGGTATGTCATGATCAAACCTTTGTTAATGTTCTTGTGAAAATACAGTGAAGTATTTGAAATGTGGTCTTGAAAATACATTTACGACTGTTTTGTTGGCTAGTGAAAGTCGGATCCCGACTGTATGAGCAAAAAATGCAGAAAAATCATTGATTTCTTGACAGATAGGGCGTGTTGTTAAGTTTTGGCCATTTGCTTGGGTTTTCACGACAACCATTTCCAATTAACAGTGCCACAAAAAGGACTTTGATATAAAAATTTTAGGGGGCGCGATTTGTTACATTTGAAAGAAATCGCTTTATAGTGCTTTAAGTCGGAGATGCAATCAACAGCAAATCATTTCTTATGATCTTGCAATCAGCATGTACCATGTTTCGTGTCTAATATAACTATATTGTACCCTTGCAATGCTTCTGTATCATTGATGGATTAGCAGAATGGACGCATCATATAGTACAGGTGAAGTAGGTTTGTTTGTAGTGAATTGAGCCGTATGTATTCATGCAATTTATACTGTCAATTATCATACTTCAACCGTACAATATGTTATATAAACAAAGTGTTTAAAAAGGCTCATGAATTTATATTGCAAAATGGGATTTTCCTTAAATCAAGTAATAGTAGTGGAAATTGGTCAAAATTTACAAGTTGAACCATATGCTACCTACTGAAAGATTGAATATAATTATTATTTTTGGTGGAGGCGGATGCAGTATCACCTGCGT
The DNA here is from genome assembly GCA_023653785.1 of Ophioderma brevispina. Taxonomy (NCBI): domain Eukaryota; kingdom Metazoa; phylum Echinodermata; class Ophiuroidea; order Amphilepidida; family Ophiodermatidae; genus Ophioderma; species Ophioderma brevispina. The sequence continues at coordinate 92,355 of JAMKCH010079409.1, forward strand.
TTTGATTTTCGTGTTATAATGTGTTAAATTGTCTTATATGTTTAATTGTAACCATTGTCGATAGACATATTTCAAACGAGCAAGATTAATTTGACTCAACATGCAACTATACAAGTAGTGTAACTATACTGTAAATGATTCTTTACAATGCAAAACAGAGAAGGATGTTGAGGAAGGAAAATAACAACAGTAGTGATGCTAGTATTGATTATACAAATATGACAATATGTTATGTGTGCATCCATTAATACCAAACTAACAATACCGAGCAAAACGATAAACGAATAATCCATCATGTGCTACCGGTACACCTAGGACAGCTGGAAAGCCTGCGTATATTCTTTCAAACGAGAGAACAATCTTACGTTATAAATGTTAATATTAGAAGTTAAGCAAAAACTTTGGACAAGCTTAAGGAATGTATAAAGGAGATGATCATGACTTCTCTGTTATTGGTATTACTGAAACCCATGAAATGAAAACCCACAAAAATTTTAAAAATACCTGGATAGGAATTTGTATACAAGAAACAGAGTAAAACCGCGGAAAAAAAAGGCCGGAGCTGGAATGTTATATCCCAACGATTAAATTACAAGATTAGGGATGTGATTTAACAATGACACGGATAATTATGAATCCTGTGTTTTGCATAGAAATTGCTCAAACCAACATTAACAAAGGTAATCGTTGGAGTAATTTCAGAGCAAATACATTGATAGATCACTTCAATTGGTGATTTTTTAGCCCAAATATTAGAAAAAGATGGACAAGGAAATAAAGTGGTATATACATGGGAGATTTAACATTGATCTACTAAAAGAGGAAAGCCACAGACCCAAACCGATTCATAAATCTTATTCTTAAAAATATTCTCTTTTACGACTATTACAAAACCAACAAGAATTACTGAACTAGTTAAATATTCTCAATTGAGAGTGCACTAACAACATGATGATATTTCTTCGACTAGATTGGTGACCGATATTAGCGACCATTTTCTAACTACTTTGACTACAAAGATGGTGATACCAAAGAAGAAAACGATTACTGATAATGGTATTAAGAGGAATTATAAGATAGAATGTTAAACAACCTGAAAGAAAAATTATCCAAAGTCAAGTGGTGCGAGATATTGAATGGAGGTCATGCGAATTGATGACTACAATATATTTATCTCAACATTAAATGACTTGATTAATGAGTGCATCCCAATGTGAAAAAATCCAAAAACAGAAAAAGAAGGATCCAATATCTCCTTGGATCACAACCGTTTTTTAAAAGTATCAATAGAAGAAATAAATACTGTATAAAGCCTATAAATGCCATCCAAGTGAAGAAAACATGAACGCGTACAAAGTATACAGGAACAAATTGCACAGTCTTATTCGTAAAGCAAAACGTGGATACTACGAATCCAATTCAGCATGCTAAAAATAATATGAAGCAAACTTGGAAAAAAACTATAAATAGGCGTAAGGATTCGCACTTCTAAAAAGAAGCAACAGATACATATTCTAAAATGTTTCCGTGAAATTGTAACAATCCACAAAACATCTGCGATGGATTTTAACTCTTTTTTCGTTAAGATGTGTCCAAAACTAGATGAGAAAAATTAACCCTGGAGACAGATATCACGAATATTTATTTAACCCCAATTTCAACATATATATGTACATGTTACACTATAGTTGAAAGTGAAAATAATAAACTCTACAAAAATTCGATAAAAACAAAAAGTCCAGGTCATGATGAGATACATAATTTCCTGTTCAAAAAATTGCCCCAAATTATGAAAGTAAGTTACCCCCTTCCATGATTTTCAATCATCTCTAACAACAGGGTCTTGTACCAAATGAATCTAAAAATAGCAAAATGTACTATTTACAAAAAGGATGAAGTTGATGTATTTTCAAATTATCCGACCTTAGTCGAATATGCCATGTTGCTCAAAGATTCTGGAAAGAATTGTCTTCAATAGATGTTTATAATTATTGCTAAACATAGATTTTAAACAATAGCAAATTTGCTTTAGGTTCATTTTTCAAACACAGAGGCTGTTCTTGAATTACTGATAAAATTTACAATGCTATTGAAAAAAAAACAAAGAACGAAACTACAATGGGTTAGATTCCTCGATATCTAAAGCCTTTGATACAGTGAACCATGATATTTATTGCATTTAAATTGAACTTATGGCTTAAGAGGCCATCGTATACAATGTTTCGTAAACTATCTTTGTGAAAGAAAAACATATGTATCATTAGAATTGTACAAAATCTGAAGTTCAATATATAACAGGTGTGTTCAAAGGGTCAATCCTTGGTACTTTGTTATTATTCTATATGAACGAATTTATCTAAAACGTATTCCAATCTGAAATTTCGTCTTGTTTGCTGATGACACGACAATATTGTATTCCGACAGAAATCTTGCTGATAAAATACATAATTAACACAGAAATCAGGAAAGTGTCAAACTGGTTTAAGCTAACAAACCTCAGTAAACGTAGCAAAAACAAACACATGAGTATGGGACAACCCATTCAAACGTTAAATTTCCAAATTCTATTGAAGTAACATTAGATGGAAAAGTTCTAACCGGTTAACAAGACGAAATTTCTTGGTTTATTTATCTATGACAATCTTTAGTGGAAAAATATCATATTGAAGCTGTATCAAATACAATATCTAGAAATGTTGGTGTCCTGAACAAATTCAAACACTTTGTTCCCAAATATATTCTACGTACCATATATTGTTCAATTGTATTACCCTATATATCATATGGCATTCTTGCATGGGTAGTAGAGTAGTACACATAAATTTATGTAGATAGAATTCATAAACTTCAAAGAGCGCAGTGAGAATTATTTCAAATCGCCATTATAGATCACACTCCAACCTCTTTTCAAAGATTAAATATCCGTATGTATGGGACCATGTATTACTTGAACTAGGTTGTTTTTCTTAGGTAAAACATTTTACAGACCAGCTTCAGATGTCTTCAAATCATATTTTACTAAACGATTTACATACATACTGATTCTACCAGAAACAATAATTCGTTATCAATGCCAAAAAAACAAAAAATCTTTCTCTTCAAAAGGTGTGAGTCTACTGGGGCCTGGTTACTGGAATAATGTATCTACTGTTATTCAAAATGCAACCAGTGTTTAAGACATTTAAAACTAAACTAAGAAGAAGAATGAGGACCACTATATGTATAATTTGCTTTACTAGCTATTCACGGTGGTGCTTACCGGTTAGTTACCTGCTCAATCCACTTTTATTATGATCATTGTACAATGTCAAATCGAACTTGCAGACATTTTATGTGTATGTAATATTGGTTTTATTTTGTTGGGGGACGATTACATCTGGCCTTGGCCTCTTCTGTCATCCCCCCCATGTCACCAATTCATATCTAACTGTATCTTGTATTTATTACTTATTGTATTGCTGTTGCCGGTTGGCAGGGAAATTGGAAATAAAGGTGAAGTTGATTGTTAACACAATTATGGTCATGTCAAACAACAAGGCGGCAACAATTTTTGGGGGGGACAGTTTTGATTGAAAGTGAAAATGAGCATTTAAAGGGCAACGAGAGATTTGAGGCCAACTAAAAGTGTGCCAAATAGCAATTCATAATAAAAATTAAACACCAAATAGATTTCTTGCCTTGGATGGCATAGAAAATGCCTAAAAAAGAGAGGAAAAGGGTGATTTGATTGCTATTATTTCAATGATAAAAACAAAGGTCTGAATTTAGTATTGCTTGAGCCTATACGAAAATAGAAATGTGCACAATTTTTTTTGTACCAGAAAGAAAAAATGTTTTTTTTATGATGCTAAGGGTGTCCTTACAGATGGGGATAAGTTTGATGGAAAGCTTTACATCTGGGCAAAAAAATCAGTACCTTTCGATTTTTTAGTAACACATGATATGTGTAATCTCTCGTTGGCACCTTTAAAGGCTAAAACACATGCTTAAACTCTTAGAAAATTTTTGACTAGCAATAATGCTTTACACAGAGAAGTTTAATACTTGAAGAAGTGACGAGAGTACTGTCAGCAAAAATGAAAATAACCTGGACAAATGTACTGGAATGCTATCAGTGGTGAATGAAAAGTATTGCCTGTTCAACAATGTCAAGAAACTAGAGCCTAAGATATAGCTAAAGATAATGGATGGATCAACGTCTTTGGTTTGGTTGCTGCATCTTGGGATCACCTATATTTTAAGAAAACTAGGAGAGGACTGATATCAAACACATTGACCTAAATGACGGAGGACTTCATATGATCCTAATCAATTGTTTTGGGGGGAACCTCCTCAAGAGAAAATTAATGTTGACAGCCATTTTTGCAAATTTAGGTATTTTTTGAAATAAGTCTTATTTTGATAAGCAAAGGTTAAAATTCTTTCACATTAAGTTGTAATTTCATTAAAATGATGTATAGCTGATATTAAATGTTTTCTTGTGTACGTTATCAAATATGTAATGAAAAAGCATGCTAAGCAGTCACTTACTGCTAAGGTAGGTTGCAAAAAATACTGGCTTAGAATATAAGCAGTCTAGGAATGGTAATGCTTGGGGATTGCTAATGAAGGCATAATTACTGCTAAGATATGGCTAAGAAAGCGTTCCACAGTGGTAAGGGAAGTAAAACTGCCAAAACATCGAATGTCCCTACTGTTGCGGTATAAAATCATAATTGATTTTTGGTATTTTTTATCAAGAATGACACCCCGTCGACTATATATTGCACAAATAATGCACAAACCTTGCTCCCTCTTGTGTTGTACTGAACAGACAATAGCAGCTATAAGGCAGGAATGGGCTCAAGTCTATGGTGACAGGAATTTCAGGACCATTGCTGTTACCAATGGTGTTTTTTCATGCAACCATGTTGATTTGAGGACAACAGCGTATGCATTAAGCTGGAAGACAAAATCAAGTAGATACAATGGTACATAGATAGCAAATGCAACAAGGCGAACTCGTATTTACACGATGCGTTAAATATGTCCCCTGCCGAATGTCGTGATCACTAACATGCGATAATGCAACTACAATACCCACCCCCAACACTCGCAACACCACCCAATCCCAAAAAAAGGAAAAAAAAAAAAAAAAGAAAAAAAAAAAATAAAAAAAAAGAAAAAAAAAAAAAAAAAAAAGAAAGAAAAAAAATAAAAGTAGATGAAAAAAAAAAAAAAAAAAAAAAAAAAAAACGAAAAAAAAAATAAAGAACAAAGACAAAGAACAACCAATAAAAAGAGCGCACATTGATCCAAGCAATAATTGAAATGAGGGAGCGGTGGAAAAGAAAAGAAAAAAAAAGACAAAAAAAAAAAAATGAAATTAAACAAGAAAAGAAAAACGAAAAAGCAGAAGGAAAAACACATGCAAATCATCATCAAAAGCAAAAAACAAAAATGAAAAAACCAAACCACACAAAAAATAAAAGTTTAACATGAATCCTGCAACAAACACACAATAAACGAAACAAAAAAAAGCAATACCACTACACCCTCCCAAAACAACCTCACACCATCACCAACACTACACCCCCTCCCCAACACCCCTCCCCAAAAACCATATGCAACACAAACCCCATCCCCAACACAATTGCAACCACACCACCACCCCTCGCCAAAACCCTGCCACACCCGACCCCCCCCCAACACCCGCAATACTCACCCCTCCCTAAACCCCTTATGGCATAAGAGTAAGAAAGTTAGTATAGCATGTAGTAGTCTCATGTAGCGAAGGAATTTTGCCTTATCCAACGATTACCGTTTCAGCGATACAACAATACGCATATTAATTAGCTCATTTGCATACCTAAGCCCTGGCCGCATATAACACATCTTTCAAATGGCAAAGAAGAATGCGCACCATGATAGGCTTTCAAGCAGCTGCAGGGAATTTGAGTATCCATGTACAGTGTCCAAAAATATAGCAATTACTCTGGATTTTTTGCATATTAATTAGCTCATTTGCATACTCAATTTGCCCAAATACGCCCAAAATCTAATTCAGGCCCGAAACTCTTCAGCCCCTTTCCTTCCCTCCAAGGTACAGTGCATTATACATACTCCTTACGGAACTCCAGAAAACGTGTACAAAGGCCTTGAAGGAAATTTTTCATAATTATGCAAAAGAGATACTTAATTAGGGCATATTCTAACACGGCCAAAATCTACTCAGGGTCGATACTTCCTTTTCCCAACCCACTTCTTTCCCACCAAGTTACATCATTGTTGCCCTTAGACGAAACTCCCGAAAATAATCTTAACACCTGGGTTAACATTTGTTAATCACGGACGGACGGACGCTGCTCATTTGCTGATGGCGATCAAGCAAATGAGTCTTAAAGTCGGTCAGATTCAATTTTTTACTTTGTTCATGTAGCTGTATGCATCCATTTAAAACTACATTTTGCTTTGAAATCCCCCATTTGAAATTGACCATTACTTCCATATAATGATCAGTTTAAGGGTGGCCAAACATAGGAAACAAAAGACATTTTCCCCTTTGTTTGGCGATATCTCAAAATCATATTTGCGACTTCCGACTCATTTGCTGAGCCCGATCACATTTTATAGTCCCCTCCTGAACTCTCGGTCGGCGGGGACAAAACTTGTTGGCGCTGTAAACTTGGAGACAATGGGTATGTAATGAACTTAAAAAATGGATAATTATATAGTTGACCTATGACCTTTAAAATGTGACCTCATCTGCTGGTGCCTGCCTACTCAAAGATCATTGTGTCACCAAAGTTTGGCTTGATATATTGAAGTCTGACTTCACTTTTACTCACCAAAATGGGTAGACGTTTCATTAGAAGTCCCCATTGTGCAATGAGGTATTACAATTGATTCCGTCATGTGCTGTATGACTTGTTCAGTAAGGCTTGATGGATGAATGGCAATACCTCATTGAGTCATGGGACTTCTTTATGAAACGTCTACCACCACCAAAATCAACAATGACATCATTTGACCCTAGGATGACCTTTAGCAGATGACCTTTGAACTGAATTGTGTTGACTCATCTCAAGACCCCTAACCCAAAGATTTTTTTTGCAACTTAACCCTGATATACTTTTAAATGAAAGGTTTTACACATATTACATATCCAAATTGACAATGCCTCATTTCCCCCAGCTGCCC